>KZ062485.1:47963-58146 GCA_002091835.1 Anopheles maculatus | reverse complement strand
TCGTAAGTTGATCGTAAGACACACCGGAACGAAAGTCACGGGGTGTCACGAGGTGGCAAAACCGTCGTGTCCGCTTCCGAAGCCGGAGGTCGGAATGTACTTGAACGTCATTTAAATACTAATCATTACAATCCTGTACATACTTTTGTGCGATGAATGGGGGAGCTGAGGGGGGGGGGATCGGTAACAAGTACAGCGAATAAAAAATGAAACCCCCGCGTACAGTTCTTCTTACTTGGGATGGCATTAAAAAACAAAACAAAACAAAAAAGATAAAAAAGGTTCGTCGCTTATTCATACGAAATCCACCAAGCACCGGGCATTGAAGTCTTTCCTTTCTGAACGTCGCCCGTTCTAAAAACGTCGTAAGCAGTGGTGGTGGAGCAGAAGGGGTTGGCGAGGGGCTTTTCTGTTAAACTGTTTGCTTACCGGTTACGTTTTTGTGCCGTCAGCTCCAGATGCTCATCTGCATGCTAATCTAGGCAACTGCTGGCAGCCGCTTGCATTCTTCGGTGCTGATAAAAATCTCTTCTCCCCAACCGCGTGGAAACGGTTCATCCTGTGTTCGTTCGCTACCGTGCGGCCCGTTGGCGAAGCGGACGAAGACGACGACGTTGACAATGAGCACGATGATGATGAACCGGAATCGATCTATCGTCTGTCGATCGCCAAAGTGGGTTGCGATGGACACACCGGACGGGAGGCTGGAGGTTGAAGGCTGCTGCTGTACGGGCCCACGAAGTACTTGACAGAGGGTGGAGGGAGGGGGAAGATAGTGCATTGACACTAACACCAACTCAACTTGGAGGCTGGTACTTTCGAACGGTAGTCTCCGCTCTTCATCCGCTTCCCCCGAAAGCTGTCCCCCGTTGCAACGCGCGCGCCAGAAACGCACACTTGTCACCTCTCGACGCACTGCGGCGGGAACGGTTCGTTATCTTGAGCATCGACAGATAGGAGTACACTTGAATCTTTCACATCGGAGAGCACGGCGGTGGCGGCGACGGTTCCCATGCCTTCCGGCAGATTCCCCTTTCGTACGCCGTTCGTTCTTCGTTTGCCGCAGCACCGATTGCCCTCAAAATCACGGAACGTTCACTGACTCGTGTAGCCTACTTCTTTGCATTGTGGAGCCCTTTAAGCCTACTAATCGTCGGGAAAGAGAAATGAAACGGCTTTAACTGGCCGCTTTTGATAAATGATCGTAAGTTGATCGTAAGACACACCGGAACGAAAGTCACGGGGTGTCACGAGGTGGCAAAACCGTCGTGTCCGCTTCCGAAGCCGGAGGTCGGAATGTACTTGAACGTCATTTAAATACTAATCATTACAATCCTGTACATACTTTTGTGCGATGAATGGGGGAGCTGAGGCGGGGGGGGATCGGTAACAAGTACAGCGAATAAAAAATGAAACCCCCGCGTACAGTTCTTCTTACTTGGGATGGCATTAAAAAACAAAACAAAACAAAAAAGATAAAAAAGGTTCGTCGCTTATTCATACGAAATCCACCAAGCACCGGGCATTGAAGTCTTTCCTTTCTGAACGTCGCCCGTTCTAAAAACGACGTAAGCAGTGGTGGTGGAAAAGAAGGGGTTGTTGGCGAGGGGTTTCTCTGTTAAACTGTTTGCTTACCGGTTACGTTTTTGTGCCGTCAGCTCCAGATGCTCATCTGCATGCTAATCTAGGCAACTGCTGGCAGCCGCTTGCATTCTTCGGTGCTGATAAAAATCTCTTCTCCCCAACCGCGTGGAAACGGTCCATCCTGTGTTCGTTCGCTACCGTGCGGCCCGTTGGCGAAGCGGACGAAGACGACGACGTTGACAATGAGCACGATGATGATGAACCGGAATCGATCTATCGTCTGTCGATCGCCAAAGTGGGTTGCGATGGACGCACCGGACTGGAGGCTGGAGGTTGAAGGCTGCTGCTGTACGGGCCCACAAAGTACTTGACACAGGGTGGAGGGAGGGGGAAGATAGTGCATTGACACTAACACCAACTCAACTCGAAGGCTGGTACTTTCGAACGGTAGTCTCCGCTCTTCATCCGCTTTCCCCGAAAGCCGTCCCCCGTTGCAACGCGCGCGCCAGAAACGCACACTTGTCACCTCTCGACGCAATGCGGCGGGAACGGTTCGTTATCTTGAGCATCGACAGATAGGAGTACACTTGAATCTTTCACATCGGAGAGCACGGCGGTGGCGGCGACGGTTCCCATGCCTTCCGGCAGATTCCCCTTTCGTACGCCGTTCGTTCTTCGTTTGCCGCAGCACCGATTGCCCTCAAAATCACGGAACGTTCACTGACTCGTGTAGCCTACTTCTTTGCATTGTGGAGCCCTTTAAGCCTACTAATCGTCACCATATTTCATTGTTTAAACGTGGTTTGTTGTACAATTTTTAAGTTTAACCTACGCGTACACAGCGGCCACTAAACCACACACACAAATTATCCAACTTTGCACCGAACTGATACCCAAATTAATGCCCTCACAACACACGTAACCGACAGAAGCGTCGCGGAATGGATCAATCCACCTGTATCGGACACGAATCATCTAGTCACTATTGCGTACACAACGTACCTGGACTGGTGTACCCAAAGCGACAGCAGATGTGCGTCGATCAAAGTCAGTGATGAAACGTGAATGGGACAGTTCTCGTGTCTGGCGAATCTGTTGCGTCCTGCTGTTGTTTTCTCGCTGTCCGTCGTGTTTATTTTGACCGAGGCAGAGAGCGGCTGTGGCCGCTTAGTTTATAGGAGAAATTGATAGTATTTTACGAATATTTAACACATCCGCGAATCTCCTTTTCGATCGGCTACGCTACAAATAAAAAATCTCCCATTGGAAAATATTTTCCGGCTCTCTCCCTCTCACTTTCGCATACTCAAACCGTTTATCTGCTCGAGCAGAAGCAGGAGAGTGGCTGGACTGGAAGAGTAGAAAAAAAAAATGCCACAAACACGTTCTACAAGCACTGCACGCATACTATCGCACACTAACGGACACCTGTACGCCGAAGGGGATTTCTATGCGATCGCACCACTACACACACAACGAGCGATCAGCAGCAGCACCAGCAACACCACCAGAAGCAACAGCATCCGATCGCTTGTATCGGTGATCGAGCAAACAATCGATTGTAAGGCAACAAAACTAATAGATCCGTCGTACGAAAGACCGAAATGCTTCCTTTACAGCCAGGAAAAACAAAAACACAACCCACTACGACGACGAATGGGACACCTTTCGGACACGTTTGCTTTTCACGCACACACACACCCACCGTACGATCGCTGCTCCATCAGGGCTGCATGTGTGAGTACGAGCGAGACGGCCGATCGGCACATTCCACACATTTTTCATCCAATCAATTTTTAACACTTCCGCGGAGGTTTGTGAAAAACTTTTCCCCCCTTTGCCTAGAACCGCACAAAGGACATACGGTTGCGTACGTATTCTAGTGGTCACGGCACTGTTGCAAGCAGGTTGACACTGTCTTCAGCACGGCTCGGCACAGCAGCATGCCTTCTGCTCTCACAAACATGGTACGAACTTGCACACGACGATGCTCGGTGCGGAGGTAAAATTATCGAAACGAGCTTTTTCCTTACGAAAGAATCTATTTCCAACGTGAATCACGGTGCACGACGGACGGGAAAAATCACATATCACTCACGGTAACAGTGTCGGAACGGTGAAAATCATAACAACAAACACGGTATACGCACTCGGTCCGGCTGACAGAAGAGAGAACTTTGATCCGGAGCAGGACGGAATCTTGAGATAAACCGACCGCACGGATCGATGGTGCAGAACAACCCAAGGAACGTTTACCTACCTGTGCAACACACCAAGCATGATCGGAAGGCGTTACGTTTCTTTCGGTTTGTGTCTTGGAAGAAGCGTTACAGCGCGTTACCGTTATGCGAGCGTTATTTTGAAACTGTTTTTTTATACAGTCGGGCTACCATAAATTGGACAACTATTGGTTAAAGATCAAAGGGTTTAAGTTATCTATTGGAGTCAGTAGTAACAGGATTAAAACACTAGTTGATAAGTAAGTCCATAAGTATATTACTATGCTTAATTATTATTAACATTAGTGTACATAGCTATGGTTGTATAAAAAGAAAACAAAAGGCGAAAACTTAATATCGTCTCCAGAAGCGAATTCTTCCATTTTTCTTTACAGCATAATCACGTGAACCTTCCTCATCTCGTTCAATGCTTCTTCTTCGTCTATGCTCTCTGTCCATGATCGCTCGCTGCTTTCATATTCCAGTCCTGCTGCAATTGTTGCAGCCAACCACAGTAGGATTACGGATTCATTTCCGCTTAATTTATACAATTCTAAAGAAACGGGTTACAGCCATTACAGCAACAGGGAAAAGTGAATGTGAGATGAAACAGAAAATCAGGAATCATGGATGATGGTGGTTGGTGAACGGCTAAGTAGGTGTGTTTGATGAAACTTAATCAACCATCGCGATAAATTCGCGATGTTAACTTCCTACACGATAGCGCTACCCTATCATTGCTTTTAAAAGTTATTGCAGCAGCTGTTTGCGCGGTTTTTTGGAACAACCGCAAGGAGTTCGGGATTGAGTAACGATTTCCTAATGCTGCCAATGGTTGTCGTGCATCACCCAGCTCCCCATAAAGCGGTGTGCATTTCCTTTGGGTCTACTAGATGCATCGCAGAATCCGGCCCTACACCGATCCTTCGGTCTTTGGCGGCAAACGATGCCATGCTGGCCTGTCTCTCAACTACAGCCTATCGATTAAGGCTGTTGATATAAAGATTATAAACCTCGCATCGAGGCGTATTCTCGAACAGAGCGGCCCGGTTTTGGCCCTCGCCCTTCTTGACCCAGTGGCCGTACACTCGAAATGCACATCCATCGATGACCTGGGGATAGAGACCAATGGATACAGTTGGAGAGGTTATTCATAAAAATTTTTTTTGTCGTGGGTGCGTTGTCCCCAGCATCCACTCACCTTGCGCAGCACTTTGACGCGGTACGGGTCTCTGAGAGCATCCTCGACACGCAGCGGTTCCGGCGTGTACCGTAGCCTCTTGATCCGGATCATAGCGCGTACACACAGTATAGCAAACTGAAACTTTTTCCTAGCGTTGAACTGACTTTGCTTACGTAACTGTAAGTGTGTTCAGTGCCGCGAAAGAGAACAAAAATAGATGCAGAAAAGAGATGGGGACATTGTTTTTGTTTTTTTTTAATCGGGGATCGGATGCGAAATTAAACCAAAGTGGAACGGTAAAAGCGCATGTTAAATACGGGGGAAATTATGTTGCGATTCAGGGGTTTAATGATGTTTTTTGGAGTGAATGAATGGATGGACATGGATATGGAAATATGAGCGTATGGTACGACAGTTAGAAGGATGTGTAGAATTGTCATTAACACCAAATGGGGTTGGATGCAATCATGGGACAAATTAATTTAAAAGAGAGAGAAAGAGAAAGAGAGAAAAGAGAGAGAGAGAAAGAAATAAATCAATCCGTTAATATCGCTCTACACGATTCTGCCCGTCCTTCGGTCGCAATAAAGTAGAATGTAGTAGCAATTTACATGGATATAACAATAGAGGATATTCGTGAAACAAGAGCACAAATGATGAGTATTGTTTGAGTTAAAGGATTCTGATTGTTTTGTTTGGTAAACTGTAGCCTGCGAATGAAGAAAGAAAAAGGTAGTAGAAGAAAAAAAGAGAGAGATAGATAGATAGGCCACTTTTGGTACGTTCGGTACAATTTCGGTACTCTGTGGTGTTGTGGTGTACGGGGTAGTAAAGCATCTATTTTGCCGGTGCGTTACAACTTTACAAAGAAAACACTGAGTAAAAACGAACACCAATCCATCAAACACAGCACATTTGCAAACTGATTTCAATTGTTTTGAAAGCACCTATTGTACACCCACATTTGTGTGTATAAGCACCGGGGAGAAAAGCTTAACAAATTTTAATACAATACACAATGTTTCTTCCCCGTTTTTGGAATATGCTAGCATTGGGAATGCTTCAACAACAAACAAAGCACAAATAATTGCCTTCATCTATCTATGCAACAAACACACAGGTACATCGCCTTGGAAAACCCGCGTTTATTGAAGGGATGCGAAAAAAGCTCGGCTAAAAGTATTAAATTTAACTGGGGCTTTTAAAACGCCTAGTAAGGAGTTGTTTTTTTTTGTATTTTTATGCTTTTACTGTACTGAAAACTTTACCGGGAAAAATAGATCAATATCAAATTATTTAAATAACTTTTTTAATAGTTTTACGATAAATAAACATGATCTCTTATCATTTTATTTAAATTGTTAACATTATGTTATGAAATTATGAAATTTTCAGATTTTTTTAGAATAAATATCAATGGTCTCCAATGTCATTATTGAAACCGTTTTTCCCAATCAAACGTTCAGCTGTGTTAAAGCTCTGATTATGTACAATAGGCACGACTATTACGTTATTCATTATTTATCAAAATTTGCCATATCTATCAATAGTCCGAAATCAGAAATCTCTCTCTTTTTGACATGGAAATAAAACTTAAACATTGCACAAGCGTACCATAAGTGTATATACAAACATAAACGGGATTTTTGTTTCTTGAAATACAACACACTGTAAGCCAAAGCTTTTACCCACACAAACACTCAAATACACGAGCTCAAGCGAATCCTTCCTAGTGAGACCTTTAAAAACCACCCTATCGTTAAATTTTTTCATAAATGGAAACATTTAAAACACTTTACACCTTAACTATTGAACAATAATATTGTTTTTGTGTATTGTGAAAGTATCATCTGTAGATATCTTAACTCCTCATTGTTTTGTAGTTTTACTGTGACGTGTATGTTTGTCAAACGAACAAAATACCGTACATACACCAAGGGACAATCGTTCCGACTAGCTTTACGAAGACACACTTGTAATATACCGTGTATATGTTTGTGATCCGTCTGTAACTGTGTCTGCTGCTGCTCTGTTGTAGTTTACTGTAGAGTTTACCCCGTGTGTTCAAATAGCGAACAAACTATGATGCGCTACAAACGTAGGCATTATAGAAGCAAATAAGAAAACGGTCTACCTTACTTTGTTTGGTAATGCAAGTGAGTTTCAGTGCCCTACATGCTTCCTGGGATAGAAAAGAAATAATTGCATCGATGAAAAGACTTTCGTAACTTGCGCGGCTTCGTACAATCACTTGTGATGTGCTCCTGTTTTGCGAACCGCCTTTTTCTTCCTTCACCCGTAAAGCACCCCGATTGTGGTATACGTATATGGATGAATACAATTTGCCATTTGCCCAAAACATGCAAACGATCGTGACAATACACAAGTTGGTTAGTGATGTAATGAGGGACGGATACACAGGTGTTTAGTAGCCACTACAAATGGTATGTCCTTTTGGGGAACACACACGAACACGTACACAGTGCGAAGATGTCAGCAGATACAGGGGAGAGTAAGTGCTTTGGGGGGGGGAGGGGGGGATTTATAAAAATCATTTCTGAAGCAAAAAGCGTTTGTTATATAAAGCGGAAAACTAGCAACAATGTTACCAACGCCAACGGTAGAAAGCACGATAGCAAAGTGAGTGCGATAGTAAAATTACTGGCATGATTTTGTTACTCCGCTGGAATCGCTTTCGCTGATTGCTGGGCTAGGTGAACAACACCTGAATGTATGCAATTTATCTTTTTTTTTGTGTTGACAGTCTACAGATAGCCTAAATGATTGGAATATGCACGAAATTGCATACACTCCAGTCACAACACAGCGAAGAGCGAAGGGAGAACACATTTGCCAAACTATCAAAAAGCGCGTGTGTGTCCTGGAGATGGGGAAACGTTGATTTTATGGGCTGCAGAGAGAAAAAATCTAATAGTTTTATTTTGTTTAAAATTTTGCCTGCTACTCATTCAACAAATTCAACGTTCCCCCAATAGAGAAAAAAAGAGACTACCAGGACCAAACTACTGCGTAAGCGGTTATCACTACAGTGATCAATAGTACTAAAATTAGTATTCAAAAATTTTACGCTTCAATTTTGATTGCTAGTCGTACATTTTCCGTGGGGTTCTGGAAGACAAGTGTGAGAAAAAGAAACGATCAGTCAGTATCGACCGCCGGTAAGTAATACACAACAAATTCAGATGTTTAGGAGGTCTTTTCGCCTGTTGTCTTGTAATTTTGCATAAGCTAAACCAAAAAAAAGTATCACGCGGAAAACAGAAAACGTAAAATTGAAAAAAAAAAACACATAAAAAAATCACCATCGTTTTGGTCGGAGCTAATGAATCTAGAGCACTGTTATCACTTTTTTAATAAGTAAAAAAAATCACATAAAATGCGGGAAGAATGATATCCATATCCAACGTTTGTGTAGCGCTTCCGTCTTTGATCGTATGTAAAATAGAACTGAACTGCATGCGATGTAGCGCTATAGACGCGTTGAAGACACGTCACAACGAAGACAAAATTAGCATTGATATGACAAAACATCGTGGAGAACCTTACGACAAACTAATGCGAAAATTGTCTCTACCAATCGCAGGGTTGTTGAACGATCGGTCATTACGCCGACAAAATTGAATAGTTGACTCGAAACACAAAACGATGGTGATGTTTGAACGAAAATTACAGACAGCAAGTATCTTTGTTCGAATAAAAAGCCTTAACACAATCTAACTCACGATCATCAAATATTAATAAACTCGAACAAATAGTTAAAAATCTCCGCGATAAATAAGATAAACAAGAAAACGATAATGTCGAAATGAAATCGTTCAAACGCGACCGACAAACTTACTTGTTCTAACCAAATGTAACGAACAACATGAACATAAACAAATAAACAAAAAAACAAAAACACTTAACAAAAAGAAAGACAAACAGCGAAACATGGAACGAACAAAAAAAGGAACATAATAAAACAGTATAATCAACGTTACCAGTGCCAGGTCAGCAATGCGACTGAAGCGTCTCGATTTAACCGAAAGGCTCCGTTTCAGAGGTCCAATATCTTGCTCGAAAAGCTATTAACCGAACGCATCGTCGTTCCCGGGGGCCGAATCAGAGGTTGAATGACGGCGGACGGTTACCAAATCACCGTGTCAATATCGGCGCGTTGAATTTTTCCAACGAAATGACCAGGACAGTAACAGAGGAACGCGTTCGATTTTGTATCCGTTTTCGGTTCCCGTTTCCCGATAGATTTGTGTAGATTTTTTGTGTTTTTTATTTGCGCCACACACACATAATCATGGGCAAAAAAGGTTGTGTAACCGTAACCGTAACGAGAACGGAACAGATGAATTTGGTGTGGATGACGTCGGTAGAGTTACGCATTGCCAGGAAGAAGAGCCAAGATGTTCCGGTGGATGAATGGGTTGCGCGTGCATTGGATAGTCCATTGTTTTTATGCACCACCACAACAACAACAACACGCATTCGTGTGCGAAGTGAGTGTGTGTGCGTGTCGGTCGTGCGTGTTTTGTGATGCAAAAACGATCCAAAAGTTTTGGATTGGTAGTTTTGCACGTTTGTTTGATTTTAGAGGATTGTTTGTTTTCCCCAATCAATCAGTTGGTAGTGTGAATAAAAACAAAGAGGAAGGTAAAAAAAAGTAATAAAAAGGATATGGTTAATATTTGCTCAGGATGTCGTTCGAATTGCAACTGGTTAGTAAGCAGTCAATAACTGTAGGCTAGTGTTATTGTTCCTAAGGAAAGCGCCGTTCGGAAGCGAATGTAGCATTAGCATAGCTTAATCGAGAGATCGAACGTAAAATTCCATCTTTATCTGCTAAATGAATGTCTGGCCCGCAAAACACGGTTCATATTTTGCAAACAAAATGCGCTCATTTCTACGTTACAATTTTTTTTTCGCTCTGCCAGAGGTAAAATAGATGCGCACAGCACCCTACGTCAATCGTAAATGGGTCTCGCACCCGCTAGAAGGATGATGATCGCGAGAGACAATATAAAGATGAACCAGAACAGCACTGTATAATGCGTTAGCGTTTCATCTGACACGCGTAATCAGTGTATGGATCGCAGTGCGGGTTATTTTTAAAACGCTTTCTCGAGCATGAGCGGATCACGCGACACTTTCGTCAAGCTATACCAATGCTATCGCTTCATTGTGT
>KZ062485.1:36303-46666 GCA_002091835.1 Anopheles maculatus | reverse complement strand
GTCCCCAGCATCCACTCACCTTGCGCAGCACTTTGACGCGGTACGGGTCTCTGAGAGCATCCTCGACACGCAGCGGTTCCGGCGTGTACCGTAGCCTCTTGATCCGGATCATAGCGCGTACACACAGTATAGCAAACTGAAACTTTTTCCTAGCGTTGAACTGACTTTGCTTACGTAACTGTAAGTGTGTTCAGTGCCGCGAAAGAGAACAAAAATAGATGCAGAAAAGAGATGGGGACATTGTTTTTGTTTTTTTTTAATCGGGGATCGGATGCGAAATTAAACCAAAGTGGAACGGTAAAAGCGCATGTTAAATACGGGGGAAATTATGTTGCGATTCAGGGGTTTAATGGTGTTTTTTGGAGTGAATGAATGGAGAAATGGATATGGAAATATGAGCGTATGGTACGACAGTTAGAAGGATGTGTAGAATTGTCATTAACACCAAATGGGGTTGGATGCAATCATGGGACAAATTAATTTAAAAGAGAGAGAGAAAGAGAAAGAGAGAAAAGAGAGAGAGAGAGAGAGAGAGAGAAAGAAATAAATCAATCCGTTAATATCGCTCTACACGATTCTGCCCGTCCTTCGGTCGCAATAAAGTAGAATGTAGTAGAATTTACATGGATATAACAATAGAGGATATTCGTGAAACAAGAGCACAAATGATGAGTATTGTTTGAGTTAAAGGATTCTGATTGTTTTGTTTGGTAAACTGTAGCCTGCGAATGAAGAAAGAAAAAGGTAGTAGAAGAAAAAAAGAGAGAGATAGATAGATAGGCCACTTTTGATACGTTCGGTACAATTTCGGTACTCTGTGGTGTTGTGGTGTACGGGGTAGTAAAGCATCTATTTTGCCGGTGCGTTACAACTTTACAAAGAAAACACTGAGTAAAAACGAACACCAATCCATCAAACACAGCACATTTGCAAACTGATTTCAATTGTTTTGAAAGCACCTATTGTACACCCACATTTGTGTGTATAAGCACCGGGGAGAAAAGCTTAACAAATTTTAATACAATACACAATGTTTCTTCCCCGTTTTTGGAATATGCTAGCATTGGGAATGCTTCAACAACAAACAAAGCACAAATAATTGCCTTCATCTATCTATGCAACAAACACACAGGTACATCGCCGTGGAAAACCCGCGTTTATTGAAGGGTTGCGAAAAAAGCTCGGCTAAAAGTATTAAATTTAACTGGGGCTTATAAAACGCCTAGTAAGGAGTAGTTTTTTTTGTATATTTATGCTTTTACTATACTGAAAGCTACACCGGGAAAAGTAGTTCAATATCAAATTATTTAAATAACTTTTTTAATAGTTTTACGATAAATAAACATGATCTCTTATCATTTTATTTAAATTGTTAACATTATGTTATGAAATTATGAAATTTTCAGATTTTTTTAGAATAAATATCAATGGTCTCCAATGTCATTATTGAAACCGTTTTTCCCAATCAAACGTTCAGCTGTGTTAAAGCTCTGATTATGTACAATAGGCACGACTATTACGTTATTCATTATTTATCAAAATTTGCCATATCTATCAATAGTCCGAAATCAGAAATCTCTCTCTTTTTGACATGGAAATAAAACTTAAACATTGCACAAGCGTACCATAAGTGTATATACAAACATAAACGGGATTTTTGTTTCTTGAAATACAACACACTGTAAGCCAAAGCTTTTACCCACACAAACACTCAAATACACGAGCTCAAGCGAATCCTTCCTAGTGAGACCTTTAAAAACCACGCCCCAGTTAAATTTTTTCATAAATGGAAACATTTAAAACACTTTACACCTTAACTATTGAACAATAATATTGTTTTTGTGTATTGTGAAAGTATCATCTGTAGATATCTTAACTCCTCATTGTTTTGTAGTTTTACTGTGACGTGTATGTTTGTCAAACGAACAAAATACCGTACATACACCAAGGGACAATCGTTCCGACTAGCTTTACGAAGACACACTTGTAATATACCGTGTATATATTTGTGTTTCGTCTGTAACTGTGTCTGCTGCTGCTCTGTTGTAGTTTACTGTAGAGTTTACCCCGTGTGTTCAAATAGCGAACAAACTATGATGCGCTACAAACGTAGGCATTATAGAAGCAAATAAGAAAACGGTCTACCTTACTTTGTTTGGTAATGCAAGTTAGTTTCAGTGCCCTACATGCTACCTGGGATAGAAAAGAAATAATTGCATCGATGAAAAGACTTTCGTAACTTGCGCGGCTTCGTACGATCACTTGTGATGTGCTCCTGTTTTGCGAACCGCCTTTTTCTTCCTTCACCCGTAAAGCACCCCGATTGTGGTATACGTATATGGATGAATACAATTTGCCATTTGCCCAAAACATGCAAACGATCGTGACAATACACAAGTTGGTTAGTGATGTAATGAGGGACGGATACACAGGTGTTTAGTAGCCACTACAAATGGTATGTCCTTTTGGGGAACACACACGAACACGTACACAGTGCGAAGATGTCAGCAGATACAGGGGAGAGCAAGTGCTTTGGGGGGGGAGGGGGGGATTTATAAAAATCATTTCTGAAGCAAAAAGCGTTTGTTATATAAAGCGGAAAACTAGCAACAATGTTACCAACGCCAACGGTAGAAAGCACGATAGCAAGTGAGTGCGATAGCAAAATTACTGGCATGATTTTGTTACTCCGCTGGAATCGCTTTCGCTGATTGCTGGGCTAGGTGAACAACACCTGAATGTATGCAATTTATCCATTTTTTTTTGTTTTCACAGTCTACAGATAGCCTGTGTGATTGGAATTTGAACGCAATTGCATACACTCCAGTCACAACACAGCGAAGAGCGAAGGGAGAACACATTTGCCAAACTATCAAAAAGCGCGTGTGTGTCCTGGAGATGGGGAAACGTTGATTTTATGGGCTGCAGAGAGAAAAAATCTAATAGTTTTATTTTGTTTAAAATTTTGCCTGCTACTCATTCAACAAATTCAACGTTCCCCCAATAGAGAAAAAAAGAGACTACCAGGACCAAACTACTGCGTAAGCGGTTATCACTACAGTGATCAATAGTACTAAAATTAGTATTCAAAAATTTTACGCTTCAATTTTGATTGCTAGTCGTACATTTTCCGTGGGGTTCTGGAAGACAAGTGTGAGAAAAAGAAACGATCAGTCAGTATCGACCGCCGGTAAGTAATACACAACAAATTCAGATGTTTAGGAGGTCTTTTCGCCTGTTGTCTTGTAATTTTGCATAAGCTAAACCAAAAAAAATAGTATCACGAGGAAAACAGAAAACGTAAAATTGAAATAAAAACACATAAAAAAATCACCATCGTTTTGGTCGGAGCTAATGAATCTAGAGCACTGTTATCACTTTTTTAATAAGTAAATAAATCGCATAAAATGCGGGAAGAATGATATCCATATCCAACGTTTGTGTAGCGCTTCCGTCTTTGATCGTATGTAAAATAGAACTGAACTGCATGCGATGTAGCGCTATAGACGCGTTGAAGACACGTCACAACGAAGACAAAATTAGCATTGATATGACAAAACATCGTGGAGAACCTTACGACAAACTAATGCGAAAATTGTCTCTACCAATCGCAGGGTTGTTGAACGATCGGTCATTACGCCGACAAAATTGAACAGTTGACTCGAAACACAAAACGATGGTGATGTTTGAACGAAAATTACAGACAGCAAGTATCTTTGTTCGAATAAAAAGCCTTAACACAATCTAACTCACGATCATCAAATATTAATAAACTCGAACAAATAGTTAAAAATCTCCGCGATAAATAAGATAAACAAGAAAACGATAATGTCGAAATGAAATCGTTCAAACGCGACCGACAAACTTACTTGTTCTAACCAAATGTAACGAACAACATGAACATAAACAAATGAACAAAAAAACAAAAACACTTAACAAAAAGAAAGACAAACAGCGAAACATGGAACGAACAAAAAAAGGAACATAATAAAACAGTATAATCAACGTTACCAGTGCCAGGTCAGCAATGCGACTGAAGCGTCTCGATTTAACCGAAAGGCTCCGTTTCAGAGGTCCAATATCTTGCTCGAAAAGCTATTAACCGAACGCATCGTCGTTCCCGGGGGCCGAATCAGAGGTTGAATGACGGCGGACGGTTACCAAATCACCGTGTCAATATCGGCGCGTTGAATTTTTCCAACGAAATGACCAGGACAGTAACAGAGGAACGCGTTCGATTTTGTATCCGTTTTCGGTTCCCGTTTCCCGATAGATTTGTGTAGATTTTTTGTGTTTTTTTTTTGCGCCACACACACATCATCATGGGCAAAACAGGTTGTGTAACCGTAACCGTAACGAGAAGGAACAGATGCATTTGGTGTGGATGACGTCGGTAGAGTTGCGCATTGCCAGGAAGAAGAGCCAAGATGTTCCGGTGGGTGAGTGGGTTGCGCGTGCATTGGATAGTCCATTGTTTTTATGCACCACCACAACAACAACAACACGCATTCGTGTGCGAAGTGAGTGTGTGTGTGTGTGTCGGTCGTGCGTGTTTTGAGGCAAAAAAGATCCAAAAGTTTTGGATTGGTAGTTTTGCACGTTTGTTTGATTTTAGAGGATTGTTTGTTTTCCCCAATCAATCAGTTGGTAGTGTGAATAAAAACAAAGAGGAAGGTAAAAAAAAGTAATAAAAAGGATATGGTTAATATTTGCTCAGGATGTCGTTCGAATTGCAACTGGTTAGTAAGCAGTCAATAACTGTAGGCTAGTGTTATTGTTCCTAAGGAAAGCGCCGTTCGGAAGCGAATGTAGCATTAGCATAGCTTAATCGAGAGATCGAACGTAAAATTCCATCTTTATCTGCTAAATGAATGTCTGGCCCGCAAAACACGGTTCATATTTTGCAAACAAAATGCGCTCATTTCTACGTTACAATTTTTTTTTCGCTCTGCCAGAGGTAAAATAGATGCGCACAGCACCCTACGTCAATCGTAAATGGGTCTCGCACCCGCTAGAAGGATGATGATCGCGAGAGACAATATAAAGATGAACCAGAACAGCACTGTATAATGCGTTAGCGTTTCATCTGACACGCGTAATCAGTGTATGGATCGCAGTGCGGGTTATTTTTAAAACGCTTTCTCGAGCATGAGCGGATCACGCGACACTTTCGTCAAGCTATACCAATGCTATCGCTTCATTGTGTGGGACGGCGTTTGTGCAGCCTTTCTCGAGGGTTTATTGCCGATTTCCGTTCCCTTCACCGACTATATAGTCCCGTCCACCTGAAGATCTAAATGCAATTTCTATCGAGTGAAAAACAATTTGTTTTCTCTGTGATAGCAACAAATCATAAAGGAAAGAAAGCAAAATAAAAATCAAGGAAAATATTTACAGCAAAAGGCACTATATGAGTGCGAAATGAAAACTTATTGCGAACAACCAAAAATCACGGAATCAGGGAAAAAGGCTTGGTAAAAGCAATGGAAACCGATTCGAGAACGCAATTCCAAAGCCACACTCTGCGCTGTCGTCAAACGAAAACAAACCGCTGGCAAGCTATCCTACTTACTACTGTGTTGAAGAAGGGATGCTTCAATGCTTCCGTGACTGTGATTCGCTTCGATGGATCTACCACCAGGCATTTGCGAATCAGGTCCTTGGGATCCTCTGCCGAGCAAGAACAAAAAGAAAAAATAGAACGAAATATGCGTTATCATCATCGCATCAACAAAAATGGCATCCTTGCCCGGTACTCACCCGAAATGTCCGCCCATTCTGGGGATGTGAAGCTATATTTGCCTTCCATAATATTACGTAGCATCACCATCTGTTTGCGGTGCCAGAACGGAGGACAACCTACCAGTAGCGTAAACATTATCACACCACAAGCCCATCTGCGCTCGTGACGGGCAGGGAACCAGAAATTGAAAATAGTTGAAATGAAATGGAGTTAGCAAATGGAGAAAGCATTGGAGGAGCTGTGATTCCAGGATAGTTACATGTCCACCTCCTTCGAGTATCCCGGTGCATCCTCGAACATGTTACACTTTAATGTTTCCGGAGCCAGATATCCTGGAGTTCCGCAAAGATCTGCAGGCAGAGGAAGGAAGGTTATTAGAAAAGTTTGTTTTCCCAAAAAACAAACCCCACAAAGCACATACCATACAACTTTTCGCCCTCTTTCAGTACCCTGGCGAACCCGAAATCTGTGATCTTCACGTTGAGATTATCGTCCAAAAGTATGTTTTCCGGTTTCAGATCGCGGTGAACAATGTTCTTCGAATGTATGTAATCAACACCTTCGAATATTTGGCGCATGATGTAGCGGGATTTTTTCTCCGACAGTGTCACCACCGACGTAAGATAGTCAAACAGCTCTCCCTGCCGGCACAGCTCAAACACCAGGAAAATGAATGCATCCGACTCGAACACATCTTGTAGTTCAACTGCGGGAAGAAAGAAACGTGGTAAATTTATTTAGAACGGTGCGGGAACGGTGCGATTCGCTGCGCGGAGTCACGTGCGAATTTACACTTACTGATAAACTTGTGTCCCATGACTTGTCGCAGAATTTGAATTTCCTGTCGGGTTGCTTCCAGCATATGGTTGGAATCGCCCGTTTCTGCCGCACCGAGATCGATGATCTTTGCCGCAAATTCCTTGCCCGTTTCCTTCTCGATGCATCGCCGTACCGTTGAGCTGATGCCTCTGTTAGAGATGCGAGCGGGCGGAGATCGGAAGGTTACTTAGTTAGATATGCACTCGACAGATTAGCCTCTCAATATTGAATGACAGCGGGGGTTAATGGGTTTATGATAGACATCATTAGGATCGGGGTGCGTTAAGTTATTCCGATTAGGTAGGAGAGTCTAGACATGTGGCACGTGTGACGCATGACGCAGGTCACACGATCGACGGACTAGCTAAACTGATGCGTATAGTTAACATTTTCCCCCTTTAAGTACATCTTCACGTGCTAATTATGATCTGTTTTTCGGTGCAAAGAGGGCAGGACAGTATTCTAAAAACTCAACTTAGCATCTTATCGCAAATTAATCAAAGCAACTAGGGCCTCGTACGTCACGTAGTGAAACGTAATCCCACTGTCAGCTCTGTCACAAGACAGCGCGCGAATAACTGGAGGAACCAACAATCCAATTTGCTCATTGAAACCGTCGCTGCCCATACCACCGCCAGTTGACCGTGCGAATTAACATCCTCCAACGGGCGGTCAACAAATCACGTCCAATTTTCAATTGACGCGCGTTAGATCACTCTCCACGATTCTTTCAGTGATTCGGTAGCCAAGAATCCTTTGCACAGTGTGCAATATAGTCGCTCCAGCCTAAGATAACAAGCTCTCAAAAACTGATCTCTTCATCTAGACAGCCGCTGCAGATCTTGATCGTCTATCACTCCCATTGCGAGATCATCATCGTGTCTGGTGGAGGTGGAGTTGATAAATCAAATTTGCACACGCTAATGCGCGCGTCTATTGCACTCCGGAAGCCAGATGCAGCGCATTGCAAACGTTGCAGCGTTACGTGTCGAGTAAACGAGCCCCTCAACGATGGGAATGAGTCTAGTTTGGCGGAACCACAACTAGGGGAGGAAGGGTGCAACGGCAACTGTTCATTCATCCACGCGCAAATGGCACAAACGGCGCAGTAATGATCGATGGCGACATCGAGTCGCTCTCTTGCTCACTCTCTCCTGCCATATCGGTATCTCCTTCCTACAGTGTCGCGATTAAGCGCGCTGGCGCGTGTCATGCTTTGGAATGCTTTCTGGCGAGTCCGTCGTTGTGTCCCGTGACTATGCTCACGTTAGCAGCAGTTCGAAACGATTCATTCGAAGGATTCTGCTATCAAGCTGTAACAATCGGAGGGGGGAAAAAAACTCTTACCATGTAGCGATCGTGTTTACATTTCAACACAACACAATCGCTCAAAATTGCGATCAGATCATCGAAGATCGCGATCGCGAGAACCGAGCGGTGGGGTTTGGTTTGGTTGTTATAAAAATAGCACCATAACACCTCCCCAACACACATGCGCCGACGCTTAATTGTGGCAGCTGTGTGCACAACACCAACACACCGATACGTTTTCTTGGGGGCACGTCAAACCGATCCGCGACGCCTTGGCTTCAGAAGATCGCGAATTACGGATCAAATTGTTCGGTTCGAAGTGTATTTCATCATCTTTCGGAACATTGGATAGTGTTCAAAAAATGCTTAAATCGATCCCCTTTGCATATAGATTGTAGTGAATACATAAGAGAGTGTGTCAAATTGCAAAGTTAATTGGATCTGAGGGAAGATTAGCGATAAGGCTTACGCAAAAAGGAAGCAAATTTGGAATCACACATCTCCTTCTATTATTTTTTTATAAATGGAACTTCAAGCTAAAACAAAAGTTTAGGTTCAAGTGCTCCACTCCATGTTGAAGGAGTAATCCGCAAAAAAAAAACATTATCTATCATGTAGTCCCATAGAACTAAGGTTCAATGGTGTGAAACCGCTTGAGAATTCTAACCAGCCATCTATTAATGACAAGTGTAATTCAAGTTGTTTTGGCGATTTTATCATTAAACAATCAAGGGTTTTATTTTCCACGTTAGCGATTCTTACTCTTCTCCTTTGCCATTACAACCTCTGGAACTCATGCCATCACCTGTTGGCATCCCTGAATTAATTTTTACCCTTAGCTGGATAGATATTCCGGCGAATATCTAGTCTTGAATTTGATACCGAACCTGTCATGTGAAAGGACGCGGCCGTTACCATTACACTCCAATCTCTTTTTTAGCATGTCGCAGGGCAGGTTCTTCTCGTTTGCAAGTGGGAAAGATTAATTGTAAATAGAAACAATTCTTAAACGGGACAGCCACACGTTGCCATGAGGTTAAGGTGCTCTACTACTACCCAATGCTCAGCGTCTCAGCCCCGTGCGAATTGTTCCTACTTTTAGCGATCCCGATTGTTGAAGAATTAATTTTAGCACGGTCGCCACCCATCGTCTGTGTCTGTGGTTTGGTTCTTCAGCGAAAACCGGCCGTTACCGGCCGATAGCCGTGCTTAAGCTGGCCATCCTTACACGCGTCAATGGTGACGCGCATTCTTTACGCGTTTTGTCGTATTCACGGCACCGTGCGTGGAAGGCAGCTGAAGTCAACAACAAAACCATCAAAGCTAAGTTCAAACAAAAACAGAATTGCATTGTTGGGTGTTCGCGTTGTGGCGTTGTGTCCACCGGCACGGCCAATCCATTATCTCGGCGGTGGTTTTCGTGGAATCGTAACCATAGATCTAAACCCTTCCAAGGTCTAGTAGCAGGAAAGGAAGCGTGATGCTTAGAAGGGTGTGCATGTGAACCTTCGCGACGTTGTTAGCCGCTGCTCGAGCGCGGGCCTCAAGTGCTGCTGGGAGATAAACAATGAATCAGGTGGATTTGTGCAATTGCTGCATCTGGCCGCTCGCTAGATTGCCTCCGGTGGAAGAAGCGTATCGTTTTGTAGTATCACCAGTGGATTGACTGATTGATAAGAAGCTCTATTTTGTCTGCACACGTTCCTTGTGGGCATAGGAAGTGGATATTGACAAAGCGGTAACTTAATTGCGATGTTTTTTGTCCGTTTTCACAAGCAA
This sequence comes from Anopheles maculatus, assembly GCA_002091835.1. Classification (NCBI taxonomy): domain Eukaryota; kingdom Metazoa; phylum Arthropoda; class Insecta; order Diptera; family Culicidae; genus Anopheles; species Anopheles maculatus. The sequence goes on along the minus strand of KZ062485.1, from coordinate 37,014 downwards.
CTTCCTTCCTAGTTCGGTTCACGATGTACCCCGGAGCTGGTCAACTACTGACCCTAAAACTTGTCTGAGATATTTAATTATTCAAATCAAAGATAATCCACCGTTGTGTGACCGTTTCCATGGGCAACGCCACAACATGAACGCACGTGAGAAATACGCCAAACTGTTGCATGTTATATTTAAACGGCATTGGAATGTTGTTCCCCCGAAGGAATCGAATCCTTTTGCTGCTGAACACATCAGCATCAGGTTCAGATTCGACAGCTACGTGCGAAAGGTACCTTCGTTTCATCAGCCTCATCCCAAGCGGCGAACATTTTACTGGCGAGCCCCTAAAATGTTTGTCCGCTTTCGTTCGAACCATCGTTAACCGTCCTACCGTCCGTGAAGTAAAGCGTTTCGATCAATTGAAATAAATTGATCGTGCTGCCAAAAGGAATTGATTACTCAACATTTCCCAGCACGGCCGCGGACAAGTGTGACCGACGAAAAGGCGTCAGCCAAAACGACAGTGAAAAGACAAAACTACGATCGATTTATGATGTAAAGCGGTGGCTAGACTAAAGTTGAGGCAAGCGCGATCTATGCGCGAAAGCTTCATTTTTCCTGCAATGCAGGATCGGAGCGCGAAATCAGGAGCGCGAAATTTGACAGTTCGCTCATAAAAAAAATAAGATCGCGCTTGCCTCAACTTTAGTCTAGCCACCGCTT
>KZ062485.1:7500-34932 GCA_002091835.1 Anopheles maculatus | reverse complement strand
TTCCCTGGCGGCACAAAAACCTTAAAAGTATACCGATTAGGGTTGTTACAAGTTGTACGTATAGGTGTACGAACAAGAAGATCTATTCGTACAATTCGGCTGTCAAAATCCGAACCCAAGGTTGTTATCCTTCAAGGTTTTTATAATATGTTTTTCTTTCTAAAATTATTTAATTCAAGCGATTTAGTGAATGTATATTATTTATTTACATTTTGCATTTCAATTACTATACATGTCTATACATACAAACATTTTTTAGGCATTTTCGATTCCATTTTCACTCCGTCGATGTGTTCATCGATGATCGTAGTTGGCATGTTGTTGTGGCAAATTGTAAATAAATAATATATATATTCACTAAATCGCTTGAATTAATTAATTTTAGAAAGAAAAACATATTATAAAAACCTTGAAGGATAACAACCTTGGGTTCGGATTTTGACAGCCGAATTGTACGAATAGATCTTCTTGTTCGTACATCTATACGTACAACTTGTAACAACCCTAATCGGTATACTTTTAAGGTTTTTGTGCCGCCAGGGTCTTGTACCTACCACCATCGGCTCTTGTTGAACAAAAACCGTTTTGCTCGCATCGCCTCAACTAGCAAGCATCGACATTTGTAAGCCGCGGAAAACACGGCAACCATCGTCGACCAAACGATTGTGTGCCGCGGATGTGAAGTCTTCATTTGCTTACAGTTCTCACCGTATAATTTGCGAAAGAAATAGTGCTTGGAATTAAGATCTGATTTACGCGAGTGTGTGTGTTTCCGGTATTTTGTGTGTGTTTGTGTATGTTGTGTCCTTCGTACGCTTAAAGGTCTCCGCTGAGTTGGGAACATTTTGCCGTAAAGTTCCTCCCATCCTCCCAGAAACCCTTTTTCCTGCATGACCTGTCATAAGGCGTTGGTGTTGCGGGATTGTTGTTGCGGAAGGGATTGACCATCCGTTCGGGAAGCCGCCGTAGGGTGTGATTGCGTTCAGCTCAGTGCGTTGATTGTGTTTTGTTTGTTTTTGTCTTCGATATTGTGCACCGCCACTGCCACAACAACAGGATGTCCGAGTCCGGCAAATCGGCAAGTATTTCCAATCCCTCTTTGCGGGAAACCTGAACCGAGTACTTCCTTATCGAAAGTAGCACCCGTACACCACCCTGGTTTGTTCGAATCGATAACGATTTGGACGGTAGCAAGCAGAGCCGAAATCTATGGTCCTAAAAAGTAAAGCAATAAACAAAAAAACATGCTGATACACTTCTTCCGCAAGGGGCGCCAATGGCCGTCGTTTCGCGCTGATGTACCAAATGTCCAGACGCATTTACGTGTGCCGTTCGTGCAATATTCTTATGACTCATATCGAAGGCGGCCGTGCTTGGCTAGCTGTTTGATGGTGATGTTTGCAAAAAACAGGCAACACTGTGCTTGGAGAAAAAGTATTGCATTCCGTTCGGAACGAACGAACGCTTTATACGCTGTTGCCGTGAAGCGCATCGATGCACTTGCATTTACACCATCCCTCCGCAACGCAGCACTCCAGCGTCCCGGCATATTGGGCGAAGATGGAAACCCGGCGATGGCATCAATTTGTGTGTCTTCTTCCCACAGGGAAACAAGTGAAACTTCACGTATACACACTTGACTGGCCATCGCATATGTAGATCACTTGAGTGGGTTCAACGGTGGCTAACGAAACGCTGACTCCGCACGACGGCACAGGCAAGTGTTTGTACTGAAGCGGAAGAATAATGAAACACCCTTTTTTTAAAAATAGGTTCATTTGTTAGCTGTTGACCATGGCATGGAATGTATGGGCGCTCTTATGTTCTATGCTGCGTGTGTGTGTATGTGAGTGTTTAAATGCATCAGCAGCCGGCAACGTGATGAATCAGTGCGTTTATCTCTTAGCAGTGTCGCTTCCATCATACACGAATGCGAGACGCATTCTCGTTCATTGAAGCAGCTTGTTTTTGTATAAACTTCCGGTACGTCAGATTGTTTAGCTTGGAACTGTTTGGATTGTTTGGATGTTTGTACGGCCGCTTGCAGAAGGCCAATGTTTACTTGGATCGCGCTTGATTTGATGGCAGCTTTTTTGAGAAACATTTCTTCATTTCAGTACGAAAGTCGTCCAGATAAACGTTGTTACGGTCTAATTACTATATTTAGCAATATTTATCTAACATTAATATATTTGGCAGTGCAAATTATTGTGATACCGGTACACAGGTCAAGGCTATTAATTTAGTCTGATCGCCATGTGTTAGGTTGAAACGAAAATTATGTTCGACCCAAAAACCTGTGCTATTTGGCAGCGTTCCACTGAATAATTCGATAGGGAACCGGGACAGAATCCCCTGTGTTTATTTCCTCTTGTCCATGATTTCTTATTGGAACGTTTCGTCCCATTTTATGTCATTATTATTTTGCACAGAGTACAGCAGGATAGACGATTCTGTTACAGGTAAAATTAAGTCAAGTTAGCCATAAATAACAGACTCACGAGGGTTTAGTACTAATGAAGAAAGAAGAAAAAAGTACATTATTTTAAATCTAAGATATTGAACAAGAGGGCCATTTAAGAGGTACAGTAAGGAAGGAAGATCCACAACGTGGAGCCTTTGCCAAACGAAAGCTGTAACTAACTAAGATTTCATAACAAGGCAGTTCTCCATCGTTAGTGTTTTTGAAATAGTAAATCATCTCTGTACTTGGCTGTCAGTAAATTCCACTGCGCTCCAATAGGCCTAAAGGCTGGTTCCAAGGCATTTATCCAACTAGGCCTTGCTTACGAATAGCGCCGAAAATTTGTAACGCAATCAGATCGTTGTCCGCTGAATCCTTGATAAAAATGTCCATTCGATAGCTGCCGGAAGGCATGCTTTGTAGAACGTATTTTGGCTCAAACATCCAGAAGGTGTTGTACGTTATGTTCTGTAGAAGAGTCACAAACAAAAACGACACATAATATTCGACGGCCAGCAATTCTTTTAGTTAACGCTTCTTACGCCTTGCGGGCAGGGATAGCTGTATTCTGGAAGACTTTGCTCAATGATTTTCATAATCACGACCGAGGGTGGACTTAAGTTTCGACTGCGTGCCGTTTGGCAGTATTCGATGGACCAGTCAATCATGAAGGGTCGGTAGGTGGTGTACTTGTAAAATGTCTTCACAACTATTCCTATGTAGTTCAGCACTTTTGGAATGGTGAGTGAAATGTTCAAACCGACCGTACCGTTTGGGAACTGTTCCATTTGGCACAAGTCTAATTGTGACACCTTGTACGGTGCCCTAATGCAGTGCATCTTGGTGATACGCAGACTGTGCGAAATGTTGTTAGTCGTGCCAGATTTCCTACCCGTGTCCGCTGTGGTTGGTGTTATAAAGGCGTCGAATACAACATGCGCAAAGATACACGGAACGACGACGGTTAATGTTTTCGATAGCGAAAATCTCATGTTTAAAACTATGAACCATAGAAATTGAAACACGCTTACACTGTCCGAATGTAGTTTTACTACTGAAGTGATGCCTACAGCTTGTCCGTCTGTAAATGGAAACAGATTATCTATACTATCAGATTATCAGATTGAACGAAAATAGCTTTTTAATGAAACTGAATTAATGAAACATTTTCGTTCAGGTGCTTGAGCAAGGGATCTAATCGTGATCGTCCAGTGCAATGGTTAAGTACATTTGACAGCGAAACGAGTAAAATCATCAACAGGATAAATAAAGCAAGCGCTTTTTATTTGCAAGACAATTAGACGTGCATACTTATTTATCACCAGCTAGCTTTTACTTTCTTGTCGCAACTTTCCGTGTGCACTTGTGACACTTCAACCAATGATTCCCTGTTTGCGCACCGCCTCATACATTTCTAGTGCAAAAAAAATCGTGTTGGCCGAATCTCGATAGTAGATGTCCAGTCGATAGTCACCGGACGGCATCGATTCGGGAATAAATTTTGCTGGTAGCAGCCAGAAAATGGTGTACGTACGGTTCTGTGGGAAAGTACGAAACGGGCACAGAGTGAATCAAATATAAATCGTTTGATCCGATAGACGCAATGAAACTATTTTATTCGTGCACTTACACCATGTGGACAAGGGTAGTAAAAATCTGGCATGCTTTCTTCGACAACTTTCATGACTACAGCGGTGGTAGGATTAAACCTTCCGACGCGTGCCGCCTGACAGTACTCAATGCTCCAGTCGATCATGAACGGCCGGTAGGTAGTATACTTGTAGTAAGCCTTCGCAGAGATTTCTATGTAATTCATCGGAACCGGCACGTGTATGGAGATGTGTAAACCGACAGTACCATTCGCGAACTTTTCCATTTCACAGTGCTTCACGATCGTGTATTTGTATGGCATACCTACACATACCATCTTGGTGACGCGTATGGTACGATTAATTTTACCGGTCGCGATCTTCTTGTTAGGCTGCTTTACGCCATATGACAAACGAGCGGCAAACAGTAGCAAAAAAATGCAAAATAGGAGCAGAACGATTGGCCTGGCTGCTGTTTTGCCCATAGTGAATCGACTGATCGCAAATGGGGATGGAAATCATCCAGGCTTTAAATTGTGGACCATTTACTCTTCAAAGTTGGTTGAGAATAAACTTGCGCTTGTTATTTTGTGTACAATTAATAGTTTAATGAAGGACAATTATGTATTTAATTTTTATAGAACTAGAACAAATGACATTTTAATCATTTTTGATTGCTGTGCTGTGCTACGGAATGCGATTACCAGCTGGATGGAGAACCTGCCATGAGTGGAGAAGTTTCCTCAGGCTGTGGTATGACCGGTTGGTAGACAGCACCCTTGTGCGCAACTCAACGTCTATGTTGTTGTCGGTGCTGACTTTTGACCCCAGATAGGTGAAGTTTTGGACGACTTCGAAGGTGCGATCACCTATCTGTACATCACCCCTGCGTAAATCAGTGTTTGTTAGCAGGGCCGCTGGTGGTGCCACCATCATTTTGGTTTTTGCCTCGTTGATCTCCAACCCGAGGTTCAGTGCCGCATGCTCGATCCTTTGGTAAGCTTCTGCTACAAAGGAGAGCCTCAAACCAATGTTGTCTATGTCATCAGCGTATGGCAAGATCTGGAGTGACTTATAGAAGATGGTCCCCGAAGTTTCCACCTCCGAGTCTCGGATGGCCCTCTCTAACGTCAGATTGAATAGGAGGCAAACTAGCCCGTCTCCCTGGCGCAGACCCTTGCTGGTAGCAAAGGGCGCTGAGAGTTTTCCATCCGCATTCACCTGGCATATGATGTTGGTCATTGTCATACGTACAAGCCTGGTAAGCTTGGCCGGGATTCTAAATGAGCTCATTGCGTCGTATAGTTTTACCCTGGCTATGCTATCGTATGCGGCTTTAAAATCAATGAAGAGATAATAGGAGTGTAACTGCTGCTCCGCCATCTTCTCCAAGATTTGCCGCATGGTGAATATCTGGTCAGTGGTTGATTTTCCGTTTCGGAATCCTCTGATAGTTTCCAACTGTCTCTTCAACGAATGGGACAAGACTATTTTGTATAACTAGGGAGAGAATTTTGTAGGCGGTATTCAACACCGTAATACCCCTGTAGTTGCTGCACTCTAGCCTGTCTCCCTTCTTGTATATGGGGTAGATGATGCCGAGATTCCAATCACAAGGCATCGATTCGCTATCCCATACCTCAGTAATGATTTGATGAATTTCCTGTTCGAGTGCTGCACCTCCGTTTTTGATCAGCTCGGCTTCTATTCCGTCGGTACCCGGTGCCTCGTTCTTGAGCCGACGGATGGCCTTTCGTGTGTCTTCAATGCTAGGTGGCAGTAGCATGATATCATCTGCTAGTGGAGCCTCTCGTCTGAGCCGTGAATATTCCACTGCGCATGCCCGCGTTCTATGCCGCTGTTGCATTGCTTGGTATGCACAGTTCTTACGTTCGGTCACTTGTCTACATTCATCGTCGAACCAGCCAGATCTGGTGTTGTCCCGACGTGGTGGGAGTGTGGTATTGGCACAGTTGAATATCTTCGTTTTTAGAGCGTTCCACCGTTCACTCGTAGTTATGTATTCGTTTGTTGGTAGTAGAGCCTCACCTAAAGCGGCTTCGAAAGCCTGTTGGACATGACTGTCCTTTAGGGAGTCCGTGTTGAAGCGAGCCTGCGTGTTAGCTTCATCCCCATTAGCGCGGGGGCGGGCGATTCTGAAACGCATCACTAAGCCAACCAGGTAGTGATCGGAATCGATGTTGGCTCCTCTATAAGTTCTGACGTTTAACAGGCTCAACTGTCTTCTGCGGCTAATCAACACGTGGTGTATCTGGTTGGCAGTGGCTCCATCCCGGGAAACCCACGTAGCTTTGTGAATGTCCCGACGCGCAAACTTGGTACTTCCGACGACCAGATTGCTTGCAGCTGCAAGCTGGACCAATCTACTACCATTATCGTTACTGTACTCATGTAGACTGTAACTTCCAATGTATTGGCGGTACATTGGCTCCCTACCGACCTTTGCATTGAAGTCTCCCAGGATGATTTTTACGTCATACATGGGACACTGGTCAATGGTTTTTGTGAGGAGGCCATAGAACAGGTCCTTACCCTCCTCGTCCTTGTTTTCGGTAGGGGCGTGAACATTAATGAGGCTGATGTTGAAGAATTTGCATCGCATGCGCAGTGTGCATAGCCTATCATTGATAGCCTTGAAGCCGATGATCTCGGATTTCAGCCGGGGATCTACGGCGAAACCCGTTCCGAACATGTGGTGGTGGTCGTGGCAGCTACAATAAATGTCGTAGCGGTTGCTGCCACGCCTGTTATGCACACCGTTCCCTAGCCAGCGAATCTCTTGCAGTGCTACGAGGTCCATGTTCAGTGTGGCTAGGGTGTCATCTAATTGCTTCAAGACTCCGGCTCTGTAGAGAGTGCGTACGTTCCATGAGCCCATATTAATCGGAGTCCGGGAGCGGTGCGGGGGTCTAAGATCGTTAGTTCCGGGACTCAAATATTCGTTGGTGCTTTCCGTAGTCGTGAGTTTACTTGAGACAGGGTGACTGGCCCTGCGCCCAAGCACCCAGTACTTCTGGAGGGCCTCGTGGTGGTTTGGTTTTTCGTCTGGTAACTCACCCGACGTTCAGGCAATCCGGTTACCCGGTCTACCCACCCTCCTCCTGTTCAGCCGTGAAAATAGCCTTTTAATGAAACTGAATTAATGAAACATTCAGGTTCAGGTTCTTGAGCAAGGGATCTAATCGTGATCGTCCAGCGCAATGGTTAAGTACATTTGACAGCGAAACGAGTAAAATCATCAACAGGATAAATAAAGCAAGTTACTTTTTATTTGCATGACAATTAGTCGTGGATATTTATTTATTACCAGCTAGCTTTTACGTTTTTGTTGCAACCTTCTTCCGTGTGCTATGTGACACTTCAACCAATGATTCCCTGTTTGCGCACCGCACCATACATTTCTAGTGCAAACAAAACCGTGTTGGACGAATCTCGATAGTAGATGTCCAGTCGATAGTCTCCGGACGGCATCGATTCGGGAATAAATTTTGCCGGGAGCAGCCAGAAGTTGGTGTACGTACGGTTCTAGGGAAAGCAAGAAAGTACGAAAAGAACACAGCGTGTCACAAATATAAATCGTTTGATTGGATTGACGCAATGAAACAATTTTATTCGTGCACTTACACCATGTGGACAAGGATAGTAAAAGTCAGGCATGCTTTCTTCGACAACTTTCATGACTACAGCGGTGGTAGGATTATACTTTCCTACACGTGCCGCCTGGCAATACTCCATACTCCAGTCGATCATGAACGGTCGGTAGGTAGTATATTTGTAGTAAGCCTTCGCCGAGATTTCTATGTAATGCAATTTGACCGGAACGTGTACGGAGATGTGTAAACCGACAGTACCATTCGCGAACTTTTCCATTTCACAGTGCTTCACGATCGTGTATTTGTATGGCATACCTACACATACCATCTTGGTGACGCGTATGGTACGATTAATTTTACCGGTCGCGATCTTCTTGTTAGGCTGTTTGGCGCCATTTGACAAACGAGCGACAAACAGTAGCAAAAAAATGCAAAACAGGAGCAGAACGATTGGCCTGGCTGCTGTTTTGCCCATAGTGAATCGACTGATCGCAAATAGGGATGGAAATCATTCAGGCTTTACATTGTCGACCATTTACTCTTCAAAGTTAGTTGAGAATTAACTTGCGCTTGTTATTTTGTGTACAATTAATAGTTTAATTTTGGACAATTGAACAATTTATTTTTATAGAACAAATGACATTTTAATCAGTGGCGGATTATCCTAGGTGTACAAAACTCGAGAAGCATTAGGCCCCAACTTCCTTACCGCTCAGGGCCCCAAAACGGCTAGATCCGCCACTGATTTTAATCATTTTGATTGCTGTGCTGTGCGTGCCACAGCTTGCGTTTACCAGCTGGATACTGGTAAACTTGTCATCTAAATACACAGTTCAAGGAAGTCAATGCAAATCAATGAAATAAACTTAAATGGGACGTCGTTCTCTATTTGCCTTTGCCTCTATTGGCTTGACTAAAATTGTTTATAACCTCGCCTCTAGTAGGTACGTAAGGTTCTGCTAAGGTTCTTGCTCAGACTGGACAATCATTTTCCCATAAGTGCCCATTTGCAGGATAATACTTTTATTTAAGGTAAGGCGTACTCATCAGAAATTTAGTTGTCTTGCATACATCAAACTCAACCGATCAGTCCTTGCTTGCGTACAACTCCAAACACTTGTACAGCGAATTCAACCACTTGTGCCGAATCGCGAAAGTATATATCCAATCGGTAGTTTCCGGAAGGCAATGCATCGGGAATAAACTTCGGTTCTAGCAGCCAGAAGGAATTGTACGTTCGGTTCTAGGAGAAAACAAAAACATATCATCAAGGCTTACCCACACGTATTTCATAAAGGAGGGAGATAGTGTTCTTGATCACACTTACACCATGTGGACAGGGATAGTAAAACTCCGGTAGGCTTTCCTCAATGATGCGCATCACCAGGGCAGTGGGTGGATTAAACTTTCCTACACGTGCCGCCTGGCAATACTCCATACTCCAATCGATCATGAACGGTCGGTAGGTGGTGTACTTGTAGTACGTCTTGGCCGATATTTCCATGTAGTTGAACAGGGTCGGTGCGTGAAGGGAAATGTTTAACCCGACCGTCCCATTTGGGAACTGTTCCATTTTGCAGCGCTCCAGATGCGAAAGGGTGCCTCGATGCACTGCATCTTGGTGATGCGTAGTGAGTGCGAGGTGTTGCCACTGTCCAACTTCGTGCTCAACGGAGCTATGCTTTTCGAGTGAGACAGCACCGGGAAAAACAATATTTGCACAGTGATGTACAGCAAAAGAAGGTGAACTGGTCTACGGAATGGTACGGTGAACATTTTGTTCATCGGCAAGACAGTAATGATGATGGTCGAAAGCTTTGCTTCTATTAATGTGCATGGTACCTTAAGTGGCTGCTGGAGATGAGGGTTTTTTAGTCGACTGTGTAATAACATGTGCATTTTATGGAAATTTCAATGATGGATAAATTAAGCAATCATGTTGATATTGATCGCGTATAGTGTTCATTATTATATCTGCAGTAAATTACTTGTTTTGAAAATAGGTACCTTAGGATATCAGTAAAACAGAAATAGCTGAAATCATGTAAAGTTATTCGACAAACTTTGTCTAATATCCTATTGGTTTGTGGAGTTAAAATTGTTCTTTTAGGTTTATTGGAGCATCTACTCCTGAGGTCATCTTTAAAGAAACTTTAAAGAAAGATGCCGAAAGAAGAAAATGACACATTTGGAATCTATATTACATCAACTATGTCCTATAAACAACAGCCGAGACTTAATAGTTAGCATTATAACATTCAAGAACTAATGCTTTAAACATCGCTCAACCCACCAAACCTTGCCTGCGAACTGCACCGTACACTTGAATACCTAACAGAAGCGCATTTTTCGTATCTCGAAAATCGACGTCCAGCCGATAATTGCCCGATGGTAGTGCTTCGGGGATAAACTTCGGGTCGAAATGCCACACGGCGATGTATGTTTGATTCTGCAAAGGATGTAGTTATTCATCATAAAGGATTGTTAAGGATGTATGCATTTAGAGTCAGTCTGAGATCATTCGGCAAAGAACACGTTTACCAAACTTACACCATGTGGACAGGGATAGTAGTACTGTGGTAGACTTTCCTCGATAACTTTCAACACTAAAGCAGCGGAAGGATTAAACCGCCCGGAACGATACGTTTGGCACAGCTCGATCGCCCAGTCGATCATGAACGGTCGGTAGGTGGTGTATTTGTAGAACAACTTGACCGTAACTTCGATGTAGTTAAGCACAGTTGGAGCGGTGAGCGATATATTAAGTCCCATAGTTCCGTTTCCGAGTTGCTCCATTTGACAGTGGTTCACGGTGGTAATCTTGTACGACAATTCATCCACGCAGTGCATCTTGGTAATGCGCAGACTGTGCGTGATTCTAGCTTTCTTTGGGCTTTTGATGTACTGAGCTGTGCATTGCGCAAGGATGCAAAGCAGAATGATGTTTTTATATTTGGTAGAACACGAGATCATCGTGAAGCAATTGGCTAGAGAAAACTGAGTACCATACTCGTTTGACACGTCGATGGAATGATTATTTTAATTTTTGTTTTTGTTAGCGATCGACCGAACGATCAGTGCAACAATTAATAATTGCTTTATCCGATAATCGAGCCTGTATTAGTGTATTGCTGTAGGCAAGATGTGCTTACATAGCTATCGTTAAATCTGTCGAACAAAATCAACCAAAAAGGTAGACTAATGCTGACAATAGTCGATATAGGATTAGAGTAAGTATGGGAAGAGGATTATCAAGAACTGCGTCAGGCTTCTAGGTTTTATTAACTAAAAAGAGAACTTCTTATGAATGGGTAATTCCTTCTTGCAACCATGTTATTAATTTCATAATATTTTTTTTCAAGAATATGAAACGTGCAAAGAACTAGAGTACTCTTACTTTTTTATTATATTTGTTCTTATTGCCGTGTATCATTTCAAATATGATTTATGTGAAGAAAAGTGTGCAATTGCTATCCAGCTCAACCTACCAAACCTTGCTTGCGCATTGTACCGAATAGTTGAAAAGCGAACAGAACCGTGCTGGCCGAATCTCGGAAAAGAACGTCCAGACGATAGTTACCGGACGGTAATGTTTCGGGAATAAACTTCGGATCTAACAGCCACGCAGCGACGTAGGTTCGATTCTGTGGAGCATGTTTAAAATCCAGATCACACCCAGTAATGCTAAGGTTTGTTCAAACTTACACCATGCGGACAGGGATAGTAGTACTCTGGCAGTGTTTCTGCGATGATTTTCAACACCAGCACAGCGGAAGGATTAATGTTTCCCAAATGATACGCTCTGCACAGCTCGATGTTCCAGTCGATCATGAACGGTCGGTAGGTGGTGTACTTGTAAAATGTCTTCACCGTTATTTCGATGTAGTTAAGCACGATTGGAACGGTAAGAGAAATGTTAAGATTGACCGTTCCATTCTGGTGCTGTTCCATTTGGCAAAGGTTCAGCCGGGTAAGCTTGTACGGTGTACCAACGCATTGCATCTTGGTGATGCGCAGGCTGTGCGTGATGTTACCCTTGCCCGCTTTTCTGCTAACCGGAACAGCAGCACATTGCGATAGCAGTGATACGAAACATATTTGTACCAAAATGCACCAAACAATGTGATTGTTCGAGAACGAGCTCATCGTGAAGCGATTCGATTACGGAAAGTAGGTGTAATAACACTCACGGCTGCCGTTGGAACAGTGAAATGAATTGTTTAGGTTATTTGAGAGATGACTCGTTTTAATTTAATAGCAATTGATACTGGTTTCGCTAATCACCGACGATAATGGCAAACGATTATGATGAAAATAAACGATTGTAGAACGTTCTGGCATGCATTAAATTACCAAAGCCCTTGGCAACTAACTTACTTATTTATCGGGCACTACAACCGCTTCACGGTCGTCTGTCAGTCCGTTATAACGGCCTTTTTCCGGCAGGTGTATCAACGCCATCACTTCATTTCAACTTGGTTACCTACCACTTTCCTTTCTCTATGTGGAAGGCTTAAAAAGATTGTACTGGCTACCTGGCGAGTCTTATTCGCAGCCTAATAGTGACTAAGATGGGGCGGCCTGGTGGTAAATGCGACAACGGCAGGACCGAGGTTCATGTCTCATCTGGACCGTTCCCACATAGTGAGGACTGACTATCCAACTATGCGGCAGCAATAAGTCTAGCTAGCCAAAAATGGCAGGCATGACCTAAGAGGTCGTTAGGCCCCAAGAAAGAAGAAGAATAGTGACTAAGAGAATTTTCTCAGTTTTGGACAAAGTCTCATCCGCCGTGACAGATGTTTTGTGTGGATAAGTGTCCTCAGGCTGTAGTATGACCGGCTGGCAGCCAGTACCATGCTCCAGTTTTGGACTACTTTGAGGGTGTGATCACCACCATATCTGTACAGGTTCGCTGGTGGCAACTACCAATCGTGGGAAACGTGGCGATGGTCTGTTGAACACATTTATTGATTATGTATTCACATACATCCTTAATATAATCAACACTTTGCATGAATTGGACGTAGGAAGGATCTCTACATTGTGCAATTTAATAAACCTTCTAGGCTGAACTACCCTGTCGGATCATTACAATGGTACACTACTAACTTACCCTTTTGATGCCTTTTGCCAGGCGATATCGAAGAAAAAGTAGGTCCGTATAATTTTGATAACTTGGTTGAAAGGCGCCAAATCTGTGAAGTAAGTGTCGTTGTTCTATAATTTGAAGAGCTTTAACCGTCGGACAACCTAGGTGATTCTGCTACCAACTTTAATTACCCGACGCAAATCTGGGATACAATTGTTGCCAGTGTTAGCTCATTTAACCAATAAGACCCTGTTTACGCATGGAACAAAACATTTGTATAGCGTATAATACCGAGCGTGTCGAATCTCGGAAGGATAAATCCAATCGATAATCACCAGACGGCAATGTTTGTGGAATGTAGCTTGGCTCAAACATCCAAAAGGTGGCGTATGTTCGGTTCTGTGAAGGAAAACGTTTATTCTATGTTTAGCAGCTTTTGAGCAATTGTACCCTCCCCTTATGCTTACACCGTGCGGACAGGGATAGTAGAATTCTGGAACGCTCTCCTCAATGATTTTTATCACCAGCGCAGTGGAAGGACTATACTTCCCTATACGGTCCGCCTGGCACAGTTCGATGCTCCAATCGATCATAAAGGGCCGGTAGGTGGTATACTTGTAGTACACTTTTACGATCACTTCGAAGTAGTTGAGCACTATCGGAATGGTAACGGAAGTGTTTAAACCGACCGTGCCATTTGCAAACTGTACCATGTGGCAGTAATTAAGATGCGACCGTTTATAGGGCGCATCGACGCACTCCATTTTGGTGATGCGTAAAATGTACGACGCATTACTTTTGCCCAGCTTTCTGTTCGACTGTCTTGCGGCAAACGTTGGTGTTATCGAGCTGTACACTAGCGTAACTGTGCAGACGATGTAGATGGTAGACCATTTGCGGTTTGGCAGGATGCACATGATCTGTGATGGTGGATGTTTGCAACTTTGATGCTTTTTCTGTGTTGTCAATGACAGTACTGACAGAGACATTACGATTGCAGTGCGCATAAAAATGAAATTAAAAAAAAGCGTGTAATGAAAGAGGTAATCATAAATGCATTACCTCAATTTAGCTGATAATTTGTATGTTTATTAAAAGTTATTTCCAACCAACGTAAAATGGGATTTTAATCATCCGATGTTTGTAGATCGAGATATATGCGATGTAATGCTGTTTCTAATAATAAAGTGTACATGCAGAGGACGTAAAGATTCCGTGTGTGCGACTTTTGGGTTCGTTAGTATCGCCTAACAGTATGCAATGTGTTTATCAATTCGTCCTTACGAGGGTGTGACAACTTTGTTTAAGTTAATTTGGCCAGTATGATTTTATGCTGGTTGATTTTACATACCAATCCAATGATTGTGAATTATTGCTTATGTTTCTGCTGTTCCATGTTCCGGCTTTTATTGATCCAATGTTACCTCGTACTGTGCGTGTTCTATTATTGAAGCAATTTATTAATGTTCCTGACCACCCTCAATGTTTGTACTCTGTGGGGTGTAATTTAACAATAAATTCTTGGGTTTGCCACTTATCTTTTTCGACCTCTCGGCGAAACAGTTTCTTGCGTATGTTCGATTCGCTTGTTGGCTTATTTAATTCATCATCTCCTTCCTGCCAGAGTTACCTCATCAGTCCAAATTATCGCTATCGATCTTTCTACCTACGACTAATAATCCAAACGCCACCAGCACGTGCGTCGTGTGCCTTATGTTTACCTTTTGCATATTTCCGTGTTTTCCGACTTCACGCGCCTCCATTTTCCACTTGCGGCAGAAAACGAGAGCGAACGAAATGGAAAAGAAAATTAAAGCAAACATAAGCCCAACATTTGATCACGTAAAGAAATCTCACAATTTAGCGCGCGGATCGTGCGTTAACGAATGTAACGATTATTTTCGGCCGCATTTTTCGGTAACTCAAATACCTCTCGTTCAATTCGAACCACGGCAGCAGCAGCAAACACACGGCGGAAAATAATTTATTGTTGCAGATTTTAATCATGATAATTCGTTACTCCCTTCACCGGGGGCGCAGCTTACGGAACGAAAGCTTGGTGCTGGATGCCAACTCTCTCTCTCTCTCTCTCTCTCTCTCTCGGAGTTGAGGAAAAGCGTCTTATTTAGCCGTGGGTTGAGTGGTTTCATTACCATGAAAATGGTATTACTCGAATGTTTTGTTTTGTGGACGCGCAACCTGTCCCCAACGCCTGGTGAAGTTGACTGAACTTTCTTGTGATTGTTCGATCGGATGCGCCTATGTGGTCACACGTCTTGCATTGCTAATGAGAAGGTGAAGTAGTGTCTTTAGGGCAGTGTGTTATGAGGGACGGCCTCTCATCATACCGTCACGTCTTCGGCACGTAGTGCATAGTGTTCCTGCTATGCTAATGCTATGTTTGGACCAGCCGGCCAACCGTTAGAAATCAATACAGCCAGGTGGGATGGTAAATCGAAAAGAAATTAGGTTAAATTTCCTATTCAAGATCGACAGACAGGCATGCTAACTGGAAGGAACAGAGCAACAGAGCCGTCGAATTGGGGGGAAAATCGGTTCCTTCGGCCGCTGGGTGCAATTAGTCGTATTCGTCACACAGTCAATTGATCGTTGTGGCTGTCCGGTTCAAATTAGTGGTGTAATTAAAATAAATTCTCCAGACACTATGCGAGATTTACGGTTGCTGTGCAAATCGGTGGTGTGTGACTTGTCGTCTGATCTTTTGCAAACGAAAAGGACAACTGTTTTTCGACTGGTAAACTAACAGGTGACTTTCAATTCTTTTCATTTTAGTTTTCCAACATGGAGTCGTCCAGCTACGTCGGGTTTGCCAATCTACCGAACCAGGTGCACCGTAAGTCGGTGAAGAAAGGGTTCGAGTTTACGCTGATGGTCGTCGGTGAGTCTGGTCTCGGTAAATCCACCCTGGTTAACAGCCTGTTCCTGAGTGATCTTTACCCGGAGCGCGTGATACCGAATGCTGTTGGTAAGTAGCAGATGTGTGGTGCAGTGAGAAAGAATTGTTTGAATATAAAAAGAAAGATGCCATTTGTAAGACGAAATGCGCCGAGAAGTATGCAATGCAGGTTAGCTAACGTGTTTGTGCTGATCGTTTAAAGTGTAGAGAAGAAAACAGAGAGGGCAAAATGACTTATTCATGTATGGAATTGAAAATTAATAAACCACACGAACGAATGGATCATATTTTGTCCAACTTTACGTTCGCTTTCAACGTGGCTGTAAATCAAAACTCATAAAAACTAACAAAAAATTACAAGCTAAGTGATGTCATTAGGTGCAGAAATCGAAACGCGCGGATGTGCCGCCGCCTTTTTCCATAAACATAAGTAACATAAATCCATTAGTTTAACTTAACACCCGCGTGGTGTGTATTAAATCCGGCGTTCTAACAGTCGCCACCCTGGGTGGGGACCATTAATTTAGTCGGCGTGCTATCATCAATAAAATTCACTGCCCGTGGTACTGTCTGTCTGTCTGCCTGCCTGCCTGCCGGCTTGCCTGTTGATAGTGAATGGATAAAGTTTCGCTTGTTTTTGTGCGGTTTGTTGCTAAATCAAAAGTGGAGCCGTTACGCGAGTGGCCGCACTCGAGGTGTAACAGTTTGCCGTTTAATAAAAGCATATCATTCCACTGCTGTGCTGGGCTGCGAATCGTTAGTGAAAGTAAACAGACACAGAGCTGAGCTTCCACATGCCACACAGTCACACACTTATGCTAGTTTTGTGCAAATGAAGTCGTTACTAGAAGCCACCGACATCGATTACCAGCGAAGCGTTACGATCACACTGTGCGGAAAAGAGTTGCGAATCGTTAAATAACGTTTGTTGAAGTATTTTTTTTCGTTTTTGTTTTTGTTTTCGGAGGCATGAGTTTGATTTGTTGAGCTGCTAATGGGTTGTACAATCGCTTACTAACCGGTGGTTTCCCTTTTATTTTGTTGCAGAAAAGCAAAACCAGACCGTCAAGCTGGATGCGTCGACGGTGGAGATTGAGGAGCGTGGCGTGAAGCTGCGGCTAACGGTCGTCGATACGCCCGGATTCGGCGATGCCATCGATAACAGCGATAGCTTCAGTGCGATCCTCGAGTACATCGATGAACAGTACGAGCGGTTTTTGCGCGACGAAAGTGGACTGAACCGTCGTAACATTGTCGACAACAGGATACACTGCTGCTTTTACTTTATCTCACCATTCGGCCATGGGTACGCGTAATGGCGCCATTTTCCTTTTTGTCGGCATTATCTTACCTGTCTCATCTCGCTTGTAATGGATCTGTGTTTTAATTTTTAGGCTCAAACCGCTCGACATTGAATTTATGAAGAAGCTACACTGCAAGGTGAACATTGTGCCGGTGATCGCGAAGGCGGACGTGCTGACGAAGAAAGAAATCCAGCGCCTGAAGTGCCGTATAATGCAGGAGATTGAAGATAATGGGATCAAAATCTATCCACTGCCCGATTGTGATAGTGACGAGGACGAGGACTACAAGGAGCAGGTGCGCCAGCTAAAGGAAGCGGTGCCATTTGCCGTCTGCGGCTCGACCACGCTGCTCGAGGTGAAGGGACGGAAGGTGCGGGGCCGTCTGTACCCGTGGGGTGTCGTTGAGGTGGAAAATCCGGACCATTGCGATTTCATCAAGCTTCGTACCATGCTAATGTAAGTAATTACGGCTGTGTAGCGGAGCGTTTCCAGTAGGGCTAACTTTATTCTCCTGTTGTGTTACAGCACACACATGCAAGACCTGCAGGAGGTTACCCAGGAGGTGCACTACGAAAACTACCGCTCGGAACGGTTGGCCAAATCCGTTCGCAAAAACACAAACTCCGTCATCAAGGAAGATAACGCTGTGCCCGGCGGCGAGTCGCTGACGGAGAAGGATCGAATTTTGCGCGAAAAGGAGGAAGAGATCCGTCGAATGCAGGAAAAGCTCGCACAAATGCAAGCCAAAATTCAGGCGCAGAAGTAATGCTCGTACGTCGTGATGCTTTGGTGGTACTGGTGGTGATGATGATGATGGTTCGTACAGCTCTTTACAATGCACAAACAGGAGGAAAAAACATGCTTCCAGTCGTAAATGGTTCGTTCATTTAGATTATTATTACGACAACAAACTTGCAACAAGCATTCCCTTCCGAACGATTCATATAAGCCACAAAAGAATCATCTCATTTGCAATGGGGGAAAAAAAGGAGACGGATGTCCATAGTTCGTCGTGTGCCATCTTCCGCTTCACGCAATGCGACCATCATTGTTGCAGCCAGTACCGGCAAAGCCAATGCCCCATTTCTCACAGCGTTTCCTTCCTTTGGGAAAAACTCATCATCGAGAATCTCTCTTCATTTGGTATGTTTACAGTAGCGTATAGCATGTAGTGGTTTCCGATTACATTTCATTATAAAGGAGCTTCTCTCACACACACACATCGTTTGTGCGTCGTTTTCGTTGTCTACGCGAACAAGATTGCACACAATTTGTGTCCTTTCTCTCTTTGGTACGAAAACTATTCGCTTTATTGTAAGTAATAGAACGTTAGAACTTATAGCGACACCTACTCTCGAAACCGTCACGCTAGATTGTGTCGGACCGTCGGAATTGAACAACGAACAACGGGTACTTAAAAGCAACGCCGAAATTTGTTAGCTCTCTCTCTTATTTTGCTCCTTTCACATTCGCTTCAAATCGTGTATAATCGTATTCTTCGTGGCTTTCAGTTTCCGTGCGTGTGTTTCGCTGATCGATACGTTCCAAAGAAAGTGCGTGTGCAAGTCAGAATAATGAGCGAAACCACTGCCCCTCAGGTCTACGTACGTACTACGGTCATTCAGCTGCAATAATTTGCAATAGATGGTAACAAACAAACAAAAAAAACACACACACAAAAGCAACAATTTGCTGCTCCTCCGCCGTTCGTACGAAACGGTGCGGCAGGCGATAAGGAAAAGATGCGCGTCTCGATATTTTAGAGTATTACTATATACATATATTTTTACATTTCGGTTCCAACCGGTTTCGGACAGGATCAGTTTTCAATAAATGGTATTCTACTGGAGAAAATGAAGGCGGAATCGCGGTTTTTCCTCATGAAGCAAAGAAGTTCCCGTTGATGGTTGTGATAAAGATTTTGCGTTTTTATTCAAACCTTTCTCCCACGGACACAACACACGCGCGCGCACCATGTATACATACTTGCAAGACAGTGTTGTTTTGTTGTTTTTTTACTATTTGTATTGCATCAGTGAGGGTGTGTTTATGTTGCTTAGGAATGCAAATCCAGCCTTCTCGGCCGTTGTCCCTTCTGTTTATTCTGTTTCAACACCTTTGTTTCGTGCTGTCGTCCACTTTCGCTGCTGCTCTTACTTACAACCTAATTCTTGTTTGCATTAGATGCATACATATCCACCACGAGCCTCCCATCTTTGTACATAACTACAGTGGTGTAAACGGTAAATGATTTTTGGACATTTTTGGGCCTGCTTTAAAACAAAAAACAAAACATAACCTAAGGGGCTAGGAACCATTTCAGTAAAGTAACGATAAGCATAAACAATCAAGCAAAAACAAAACAAAAATCCGTGGTGCTTATCGTATTTTCAATAGCAGATAAAGTAAGTGTGAAAAAACGACTTCCATTAACATTAGTTATAACAGCTTAAAACGCCTAGGCATGCTAGTCTAAAATTAGTAAAACAAACAAAAAATAATTCCCCCCATTCTGCGCTGGAAAAGTGAACGATGAATAACAAGTAAGCAAACGTTGGAACAAAACGACGGTAACCTATCCTTGCTAGACTAAAAAGGCTTTAAAAGACAACAAAAAGCAACAGTAATACATTTTGTGTCTAGTAATCGCATGTTGCAATCCTGTTCCCATGGTAATCACGACGCGTACACTGATCGTGCAGCACAACTTGCCGTTCTTGTTCGCGTTCTTTAAGCGCCTTGTTACGAGTAAGCCTAGCCGCGTGTTGTTGCAATGACGGTTTCGATTTGCCGCTGCTTTTCCACCTACCACCTATGTACACATTATTTATATCGTTACGCATTATCCTTCCTTCTGCACCGATTGACGCACTCGTTAGTATCTTCGATCAACATTTCCATTGGCTTGTTCCGGTTTTTTCCATTTAACGAGAGATTCCCCTTTTTGCTTTAGACAAGATATAACACTATTTACATTTTGTATGCTGCTGTCCTGTTGTGATGGTTCAGCGTCGTCAACCCCAAACCAACCAAGAAGCTATTATGGGTTTGTGTTTTTGCTATTTTTTTACATTTCTCAACACTGTCGCAAATATGCATTATATTCAATAGTATGTATTCACAGGACAATCACAATAAGTTCATAATAATGCTAAACGTTTGTTAAACCATCTCTTCCTCTCTCTCTCTCATTTTATATATATCTCTGCGTTTTTCGGCTAGTGTCTGGATGTCTAAATATGAATGATTCTTTCGCTGTTTGCTATGGAGATTCTCGAACATGGGACGATGAGCGCGCACAGGTAATATGAAAACTCAACTATTTGAGGCATTGCGTCGCTTGGTGCCTCGTTATTTCCTCGCACCTATCACTTAAGCGCGAACGTCTTCACCCAATACGGTAGAGTGGGTCTGTGTTTGTGTGTGTTTATTGTACAAGCTGCTAACGCGTTAACTCGATCCATCCTCGGATTCAAAATATTACGACGTATTATTGTTATTTGTCAATGTTTTTTGTCACCTCTCCCACGAAACAACGGCTGGACAGAAACTCATGGAACGCGACGATCGCTTTCGTTTTTGGTACAGTGCCACAGTTGTTGTTTGGCTGCTTAAGTGCATTTCCCAGCCATGCGTCAACGGTTAACAATAGACGAATGAGTTACAAAACGTAGCTGCTGGGTTTCCTTTTTTTAAAAACTTGTCCTCGTCGTATGGGTGTGCCACAGTAATTTCTATGCGCTATACCGGGTAAAACCATAGATATGTTGTATACGCCGAATGGATGAACGAATGAATGGGAATTTGGAACATGGTTCGTTGTGGTGGTTGGAGAGCCTTCTGTTGTTGGTAACGGGGCTTTCTACAGATTTATCGTATCCAGATCCTGGCACGGTGCCCGCGGGCTGTGATCACTGTTCGAGCTGCCGGGCAGATTGACCAGCTGATTGCCGTTAGCGGCCGTAATGCCGCCACCCGCTGCTGCCATCGCCGACAGTGTTGTGGCGGTTGTGTTCGTACCGGTTCGGGGTACGGTTCCGGCACCGTTGGTGGCCACATTGGTAACGTTGTTAGCATTATTGCTGCTGTTGTTATTGTTATTGTTCTTGGTCGATTCGGTTGAGTGTTGCTTCTTGCTGCCCAGGCCCAACGGGAAGGCAAAGTCCTGTGGCAGTTTGCGCATAATTTTGCCCGACGTAATAAGCCGGCCAAATCCTTCCTGCGATGTTAAGAAGAAAACGGTACAGAAACGAGGCGTTTGGCGGATTGCATACTTTGCGGGGTAAAGCGCCCCAATGTATGCAATGTTTTGAAGAAGATAAATTCATCGAATAAAATTACCTGATGAGCAAACGCGTATCCGGAGCGTAACGATCGGCGAGCCTTTCTGGCGGACGGTGTTCTCAGCACGTCACTGCTCTGCCGGGACCGAAGTAGAGCTAATCGTTGCTGTACACGAATCTGAAAAAGAAAAACCAATTTGTGGTTTTGTCTATGCAGTGAAAGAAATGAGACATTTTCGCCCATTACCTTATCCGGCAAGCTGGGGAACACATCGACGAAGTAGAAGCGTGAAGCCAGCACCGGTATCATGAGGACAATCACCGTCAGGACGGTCGTAAACCAAAACGTAGCTTCCTTCATGGCTTGCGTAAGCGAACCGACGTAAGGACCGCCGATGACATAGTTGTAAAAGTAGTCCAAAAAGAAGTACCACAGCAGACTGCCCCAGATCATGATGTGATTGAACACGGTCCAGTACGATGTGTCGAGTGCGATCTGCAATAAAAAAGGACATCGGGTGAGCGATGGTGAGCTTCCAGGCAATGGGCTCCGGAAAGCTTACTTGCGCTGTATTATCTAGGATGAGTATGGTGGCCACTACCGAACCGAGCAGCATGTGATCGTTAAGCACGTAGCCATCCGGCGAGATGCCATCCTTGTAGGTACCTGCAGAAGGAACATTCAAATTCTCCAAACCCGCTAATATAAATATGAAATGCTCTTACCATACGGAATGAGAAACAAAATCAGCGAACTGAAGATACCGTGCAGCACGCTGCGTATAAACTCGGTCGTGTTGAACAGTGCGTTCGTGATGCCGGGCGCGTACAGCTTCGGATAGTCCACGCTGCTCTTGTCCGACACGTCCTGCTCGAAGATGCCGAGCGCCAGCACCGGCAACGATGTATAGAATAGATTGTACACGGATATAAACATCGGATCGAAAACGGTCTGGCCGGAAAAAGGAACCGAAGCAATGAAGAGACATTAGTCGTTGGCCGTAGACTTGAGCAAGAAGCGCAAACTTACTTGAGCACTGAAGCCGCAAAAAAATGCATACCAAAAATGGCACAATGTGAATGCAAAGTTTTTGTAGAAAAAGTAGCGCAAAAATTTACACATCCGGTAGTACGACCAGCGGCCATGTACCAGCAGCAGTCTTTCGAGAAATTTGAACTGAGCGATGGAGTAGTCGCTGGCCAGTACCGCCTGCATCCCTTCCTGGCCCGAGATGCCCACACCGATGTGTGCCGCTGTACAAAAAGTGAAAGTGGTAAGAGACAGATAGAGAAGAATTTAATTAAATATCTCATAAGATTGTGTGACTGAATGTTGGCCGCATACCTTTAATCATCGACACATCGTTAGCACCGTCACCGATCGCTAGTGTGACCGCGTTCTTCGCACGCTTGATCAACTCCACGACCATCGCCTTCTGGAGGGGCGTTACGCGGCAGCAGATGACCGCCTTACAGTGGGAAGCGATTTCCAGGAATTTGCTTTCCAACTCCGACGTTAAACAGTGGACGAGCGAGTGGCCATTGATCACCAGCGCTACGCCCGTGTTTTCGTCGATATCCGTAAGCGTCGGTTCGCCCTTCTCAAATCCATCCGAATAGTTGCTACAATTTACACTGCGAATGAAGGAGCTTGTGTCACTAGAGCCAGTTTCCCGATGTGTTCTGCATGGACTAAGTGAAGTGAGTGGTAGGATGTTGGGAGGAACATTGGAACGTGGAAAAGGAAATACAACGTTAAAGGGGAACATAGTATACCGGGAACAAATTTAGAGACAAAAAGAAAACATGAAACAACAGGAAAAGAACAAAATCAAGCTTTACACACACACACATAAAAAACGGACGAATTAGGACGACATTTCGTTGGAACTGTTACGAAAAAAAAAACAGGTAACGAGCAACGGAAACTATACACACAAAAATGTTACACACTACGGTGGATTTAGGGAACAGGATGAACAGATAGAGTCAACAAAAGTATACACGACAGAAGAGAGTTAGCTTGAAGGAATGTTAGATAAAAGAGGAAGTGTTCTTACATTACTAATAGTTCACTACATTGATTCATTGGTTTCACTGTACAGGCATATGAGGAAGGCATTGGCTAGCGCGCGTGACTCTTGTGTGAGTTTCTTGTGTTTTTGTTTTCGGTGCATCACGTCAGTAGTGTAATAGGAGGGGTGTTGTCTCCAGATCAATTGCTCTGGGCACGTTACGTTTGTGCTACTCTTTCGACCTTCGACAAGAATGGTAATAAAATTTGTACAACCTTGTAGAACGTTAAGAATACAGAAAAAACAGGCCCTCGGAACAACCATTTTATGGGGGGAAAGGAACAAAAAAAACAGAAAAAGAAAATATAAGGACCACCAAAACACAACGATACTAGCCTTTTGCTGTTTAAATACACTGCAGTACATGTACACTGTGTTGTAAGGTAAATTAAAACAAACAGCAAGTAAAACAGTAACAAAAAACACCCCACAGATTAAAAATTATTAAAAAAAAGGAGAATCGACACAACACAGACTCGCGCTCGATCGAGTCCGACCCAATGTCCGAACCCGATCCGTTGGGTTGTGAGTGTGTGTGTGTGTGGGTGTCAGAGTAGTTTGTAGTAAGTGGGGTGGATATTTAAGGTGGAGCAACAATTTTTCGCGATTTTTCGGGTCCTCCGCTCGATCGGGGCGGCGAACGGCGGGTGTGATTGTGGTTGTCGGTGTGTACCTGTCCGGTGCCTCCTCGCTTCCTCCTATACTTGTATATTTATGTCTATTATCCCACCTAAACGTCACCACCGACACGGACGGCGGCGAGGTGTTCTGTATGTCGACCATCGGTCCGGAACTGCTGCTGTGCGCACCGTTCGCCGTAACCGCGCTCGTCTCACTACTGCCCACGACTGCCGTTTGCGCGTGCATGTTGTTCGCTTTTTGTACATCTAGAAAGGTGCAAAAGGGAACTCGGTGAGTTAGGGATGATTGATTCAGCTGCTACCCGATCACTCACTAGCTGGATGGTAGGTGTTGACGATCCTTAGCGAGTCCATGTACTTGCGCAGCTGCTGTTCCACCTCACTCTTCGTAATGCCGTCGATCACAAACACGTCCACCATGTCGTCCGTCAGCAGCTGACACGAATATCCTATGTTTATTGCAGTTTCTAGCAAAAGAGAAGGCAATGGTCTTAAAAAAGGTTCAACTTGGACCCGAAATGGAAGAAGCTTGCACGAACCTTGCTTGTCGCCCGTAAGAACCCAAATCTTGATGCCGGCCAGCTGTAGATTCGCGATCGTCTGGGGGACACCGTCCTGTAGCTTATCCTCTATAGCCGTCACACCGATCAGCTGCATATCACATTCGATCTCCTCGTAGATTGCACCTAACTTATCCTCTCTACCGTCTAAAGATAAGGCAGCTTCTCTCTGTCGCACCAGCCAGGAGTCGTAGAACTCTTTCGTCAGTCGCCGTTCGGCGAGCACCAGCGTACGCAACCCTTCGCCGGCAAATTTCTAATAAGAAAGGAAGGAAAGCGGCATGAATGGGAATCGGTCAAAGACCGTTGGCAGAAATGCATGTACAATACGCACATTCAAATGCTCCTGCGTACGTGCCTTCAGGTCGTGCTGGTTGGGTCCTAGCCTATCGTATATCACACTGTCGGCACCCTTACAGTACAGTATGATGGTGTTGTTGCGACGCAATACGACCGACATTCGCTTTCTAACATTATTAAAATCTAATATACTTAACAGTTCATATTCCTGTGGATAAGAGTTGAAAAACGGAACGGAACTATATCAGTATCCTTCTCTTAACGCCTTAACCCACGGGCTTGCATACCTCTGTTCGTCCCATGACCTCTATTGTTATACTATTCGGTGCTCGTGATTTAAAAACAAATCCAAAATTTCGCGCCGCCGATACGAGGGCCGCCTCGTCAGGACTTTGTGCTTGATAATCTAACCTGCGTACGGTTGGTAACGATTTCATTATTGAACGATTATCAATCCGATCTGTATTCCCGTGTCGATGGAGTAACACTTACTTGCCATTTTTCTCCTCCGCCATAACGGTATGGCATAGTGCTAGTAGTCGGAAAAAGTTATGCGCGTGCTCCTCGTCCGCACGCACCGCATCCAGCAGTCCCTGGTCGTACCACCGGAACTCTGGTTCGTATTCGGGATTGAAGGAAAAGTCAACCGACTCCATCACCTGTCCGCGCATCGACAATATGATCACAACGATCGGTTCGAGTGTTTGTGTGTGTGCGTGGATGTATTTCCGCGAGTAGGTTGATAGGTAGGATTAGAAATGATTTGACACGACACACACACACACGCATGTTGTTTTGATGTGCACACAGTTTGCAGCAGATAGTAGTAATAGTAGTAGATGGATGAGAGAGAATCGATAAAGGAAAAAAAACTCATGTAAGCATAATTCGAGCAGCATCGAGCCGATGAGAGGTTGCAAACGTTGCGGCGCATGGGAAATAAAATCGAACTTAATGAGACTGGTTGTGCAAGCACGTGTAACTATTCTTTAAATGTCGAATCCGTTTTAATTTGCAAGATTATTCCAGTACGAATTTAGTACAATAGAAAACTGTATTAGAACATGCTGCGAAGTACTAATTTAAACAAGAAAAAAAAAACACTAAAGTACTCTTGATTGTCCCATCTGGTGTAAGAGTATTCAACGAAAGAGAAAACGTCCAATTCTAGTGCAGAACTAGCAACGTTTTCTGTAAGTAATGCAACAACACACTGAAGCAATAATCCGAAGAAACTCACCACACTATATGAAGAAACCTAGGTTCGAAAAAGGTTGTAAAATGAAATTGGATTTACATTAAACAATAGAATAAAATAGTAGATAAAGTCGGTTTCAAACAATGTGATAAAATGCAAACAAACATTGCAAAGCTAGCTATTGGGCGCGGAAAGCGGAAATCTCTTCTAGTGACCGTCAAGAGTACTTTAGTGCATTTTTCCAATCATGAAGAGACATGGCGATCAAATTTCGATCACAGTTATTCTACGACTCTAAAAAATGCTTACAAAACACGCACAAAACTAGTCTAGAATCGAACTAAAAACGTGGTAAAAAGGCGCAACAAGCGTACAAGTATAACATCAACGGTATCACAGTAGATTACAGTAACCAAAAAAACTCATGCATACATGCAGTCCTTCTTGCGTATTGTTCCCACTTGGTGGTACATCGGTAGTTGACTGCGCCGGGATATGGGTTTTTGGTGTTGGTGGAGATGTTGCTGTGGTTTGCTTAGTGGATATGGACGTCTGCGTTTCTTGCGCATTACTGTGCTGACTGAATCTAACGTGTAGTGATGAAGGTGGATGCTTTTTGTTTGGGGAGCTTTTAGTCTGAACTGGTTGTTCGGTGGTGGTGGTGGGCTGTGGTGTGCTGCGACCTGGTGGCTCTTCAGCGTTTAACAAAAGCGATGTGTTACTGTTGAATGTAGGCTAAGGCAAGCATAATTCGCACAATGCATACGAAAGAGAGAGAGAGAGAGAGATGGAAGAAACAAGAGGAACAAAACATAATATAAGACACAAAAACAACATAACGCACGGAAGGAAGGTGATACATTTAAACCCGTGAAATATAAAATGTCACATCAAAGAAAGTAATGAGAAGAAAAGAGTACAATTCAATGAAGAAGGAAAAATTCCGCACACATACACACACACACACACACATACCAAGGAAGGAAATTGGGAAGAAAGAAAGAAAGAAAGAATGAAAGATGTTGAAAACAGTTGTAAATTGACACACAATAGATAGAAGTTTCCTCCCGCGCTTCATCTACAGACAAAAGGATTACACAGTGTTACGCACACGTACACATAATACATGGAGAAGGTATGAAGGGTATAGGATGAGAAAACGCAACAATCGCAAGGAACTAATCCTTATCTACGCAGTCGAGAATAGGGGTAGACATTTGGTGCGGAGAGCTTTCCGCTCGACAAAGCTTATTGTTAGGAGAAATGAGGGAAATTGAGCGCATTGCACAGCCATTCTGCTGCTGCTGCTGCTGCTGCTGCTTAAGCGCTTATTGCGATGCCGTTTAATGCTGCTTTTCATTTAAAACTATATTAGTGTTTAATGTTACTCTACGC
>KZ062485.1:0-2500 GCA_002091835.1 Anopheles maculatus | reverse complement strand
TCTCTCACTCAAAGTAGGCTAACGAAAAGCAAAGAATGATGGGTGTGCGTGTCGCTACAACAACAACAACAACAGCTACAATGTTGTTTGCATCGCAATAGCAGGAAAATTGAAGGGTGTTGGTCGTAAAAAAAGACAATTTCTAAATCCTTCCGTTGAGAAAGATAAATTGCACTAACGGCAGTCGTTAACTGCATGCATGATGGTGGTGGTGGTGGTGGTGCATGCTTTGCACCCTTTGTACTTGCGCTGGAAAAAAAGGGCAGAAGAATGTAAACTTCTTCCCACTCAAAAACAATTGCCGATTATTGCACCAGGTGTGTCGTTTATGTGTGGAAAAGTCGGGTGAGGGAGGAAACAGGGGAGTGGTGATGGTGCGTGTCATTTTCGTCGCCAGCCCTCCCCATTCCGGACATTTTGAAACTAGCGACCTGGAGAGGTCATTGTGAGGTTATGCTGCTTGGTTGGTAATGATAATAAGCCGCTTGCAGTGTGTCACGCTGTAGTAGCGGACGCTCTTGAACCATAGGGACAGCAGCAGTTAGGAGGGGGTTGTAAGAGCTGCCCGGTTTAACCCTCGACACGAACGTCGATACTTCAATTGAATGGGAGTCTCGTCGATGGGTGGCTATTATTGGGCTGTGGATTAAAAAGTTCACGACACAGCTTGCGCTGATGGCATAAGCTTGTAATGTCTTTACAATTTACTCAGCCCATTATAGGGCAAACCTGGAGGTGCCTTAACGAGACGATACAATCCATTTCGTACAGCTTCACATCCCCCCACGACCTCTGGGTTTGGGTTTGTAAGGGAATGGTCACTTGCTGCTAAGTGGGTCAACCTTAGTCGGAACGGGAAGATACATTTGACGAGCCTTACTGGCGGAAGGACACACTACCGACAGAAAGGATACAAGATTTAATTGCAGGAAACGGTTTGATTGCGTTACGACCGGCTCCGGAACCTGATGTCGTCGTCGTCGTAGTCGTCGACATCTTGTCGCATTCAGGATTCACATGACAATCGATTTAATAACACCAGCCACGAAGTGAACAAATCCAACCACCCACTTTTACGGTCGGCCGTAACGATGGTCTGCGTTAGGCAACAACTTCATCGCCCGGAGAAGGAAGCAGGACTCCTGGACGTGACACGCTTCCCATTGTCTTCCCCATGAATGGTTGGTAGATGGATTTATGAGCACTGTTCTCCTCCCATTCCACCAGCATGTCTCTCGCAAAATGCAAGGAACAAAGCGGGGGAAGGAACACACAGATCTTGAGCCCATCCTTGCAAACCCATCTTCGCACAAGGATTAGAAAAAAACGGATGGCGCTCGTAGTGTTTCGTATCCTTTTTCCGTCGATGACTCATGGCAAATCCTGTGCCTTCGAATCAGCACGAGAACGGGTGATCAGGTGGGTGTATCGTCGTCCTTCGCGGACTTTCCAACCGGATATCCTCTCCCCGCTCTTCTTCGTTTTACCGCACCATCCCACACGAAGGGAAGGACACTGGGATGTACAAGACGTTCGCATATACACAGAAAACGCACACTTTTCACACTCGGCCACGACTTCCTTCTTGTCGGGCGCACACGGCCATCACGCATCGAACGCTCTGTCTCAGTCACGCACACCGAGACACACACATAGACCCACTGCGGTGCCCACTGCCTGCCAGTCGGTGGGTGGAGATGGCGCCCTAGTGTACTTAGTGCTTGCGGGTATTGGAAAAGTACCACCGTTGTTGCCGTATACAGCACACACGGGTCTCGCGCAAACGAGGAACGGCCACACCACCCTGAGAGCGAGCGCAAGAGGCTTCGTCGATCGATTTTCTTCCAAATGTGAAGATTAATGTTGCCTTTTTTTTCCCCATTCCACGGCGGGACGCTTGCTGTTTTAATCTGTACGCGAAAGTGACACCTTGTTCTGCGGACGGTATTCCCGAGAAGCAGTGGATCGAACGAATTTCGCTAGCACGAACCGAAAAGCTTACTTCACTTTTCATCAAACTACAAATTCAGCCACACACACAACGCACACACACACGCATACGCACGTACGTTATTGTGCAACGCCACTAATCAAGGCGTTTCACCACGGCACGGGTAACTGTTGTTTTATGGTATATACGCACAATTTACGACCATTTGATTCCGTTCACGTGTTTGCTTGCTCGTCGAGAGTTTTCCATCGCTGACAAACAGAAGGTGTACGGTACGTACGTACGTACATCACACCAAAGCAGCCACCCTTGTATATCGATTCGAGTGAGGTCGTGAAGAGCGTACCTTCCGTTTGGTTTTTTTCGGTTTTACCCCCGCGGTAGTAGGTCCGCACGGTTGTCTAGTGAAAATGGGACTGCTAACCGAAAAGCTTACTTCACTTTTCATCAAACTACAAATTCAGCCACACACACAACGCACACACTCACACACACACGCATACGCACGTACGTTATTGTGCAACGCCACTAATCAAGGCGTTTCACCAC
>KZ062484.1:132426-145766 GCA_002091835.1 Anopheles maculatus | reverse complement strand
TTTATATAAAAACAAAATTGTATATTTAATTTACAATTTTTGGCAAGGATATTAAACTATTTAGAGCAATTAAGGTCGTACTAATTGAAATAATGTGTTTGAAGCTTTGTTCGTACTATCCTGAGGATCAAAGTTGGAGATCGTCAGGCGCATTCTAAAAATTGGCTGAAGTTTTGGGTTTAAATATTCGCAAACGCTTTTGATAAACATTTACTTTGGTTCTATTCGTAACAGGATAATAAGTCCTGCGTACGGTAAATTTATCTGTTTTTGATTTGAAACTGGATCTATCAAGGGATTCAGGGATCCCTGGATCTATCGAGGGACTGGATAGAACTGGTACATCTTTCGATCATACAATCCCCGATGGCATCTCACAGGATGCAGGTACTCATCCGTGAGATCCGTGGATCCAGGTTGGATCATATTACCATAACAAGGTCTATACCCATTATGGATGTTATTTGACCATTTAAGTTAGAATTCAGACCAAGCGGTATGTTTGTACACTGCAAGACACGATCCAAATTATCTTAAACTTACTTCCCAGGAGCGAATCTTAGTATGCTAAGCAGAGTAAGCAGATGCTTGGGGCCAGAAGCCATCATGAGGCTCCTTACTTATTGCAACAAGATGATCTTAATATCAGGTCTATAAATAAGTTTTGACGGTTTTTATGCATGCGTCGTTTATTTAATATTTTTACTTTAGTAAAATCTGGCAACAAATATTTTGAAGTGTCAACTTCAGGGTTAGTTTTTAGTATTTTAGTATGGAAGACGATACACGTTCCGGACGGCCAACAAAGTACGAAGATCGAGAAATGGAGACAGCACTTGATGAAGACCCGACCAAAACATGGACTCAGCTGGTACATACGTTTGGGGTTACTCAGCCAGCCATTTGTCAGCGTTTACGAGCTTTAGCCAAGATCAGGAAGACAGGGCATTGGGTGCCACATGAGCTAAAGCCCCGTGACATAGAGTACCGTTTGGTCACCTATAAGCAACTGTTCCAACGGCATAACCGGAAGGTTTTTTTGTACCGGATTGATACTAGCGACAAAAAGTGGATTTACCTGGGATATGCCGGGATATGCTTCCTCCTCGCCACCCAAGTGGAACATTCATGGCGCCAAGGTTCTTCTTCTTCTTTTGTGGCCTGCTCCTAGGGAGCACGTCTAACAGACATGGCCTGGTGTCCAATCCGTTTCCAGGAAACTCGGTCCATGGCTGCACTCCTCCATCCCCGGCTGCATCCGATATCCCTCAGGTTAGACTCCACTTGATCCAGCCAACGAGCTCGCTGGGCTCCTCTACGCCTCGTGCCGAACGGGTCGCTGACGAGCACTTTTCTGGCAGGGCATGAGTCCGGCATCCTCATCGCGTGGCCCAACCAGCGTATCCTTCCGGCTTTGACAACCGTCAGGATGTCTGCATCGTCGAACAGCTCAGCTAGCTCGTGGTTCATTCTCCTTCTCCACACGCCCTGCTCGCACACACCGCCAAAGATAGTCCGTAGCACCCGCCGTTCGAAAATGGCGAGTGCATTGGCGTCCTCCGCCAGCATAGTCCAGGACTCGTGCCCGTAGAGGACTACCGGCCGTATCAGTGTACGATATATGGCGCATTTCGTGCGTTGTTGGAGTCTTCTGGATCTCAGGAGTTTGTGGAGTCCGTAGTAGGCACGATTCCCCTGAACAATGCGCCTTCGGATTTCGCTGCTTACGTTGTTGTCCGAAGTTACGATCGTGCCAAGGTAGCAGAACTCCTCTACTACCTCGAGATCGTCGCCGTCAACTAATACTCTGCTTCCGAGTCGTGCTCTATCACGGTCAGAGCCTCCGGCAAGCAGGTACTTTGTCTTCGTCGCATTGATCCTCAATCCAATCCTATCGGCCTCGCGTTTCAGTCGGGTGTACGCTTCGCACACCGCCGCAGATGTTCGCCCGATGATGTCGATGTCATCCGCGAAGCCAAGGAATTGGAGAGACCGGGTGAAAATCGTGCCCCGGATATCGAAGCCCGCGCCAAGGTTATGCTGTCCATTTGCTGGGACCAGCTGGGTGTGGTGTACCACGAAGTGCTGGAACAAAACGTAACCATCACGCGTGACGTTTACCGACGACAACTTATGCGTTATACAAAGTTGTTCTTAATAGAGGAAACTCATTACTTCTTCTTTCTTGGCCTAACGACCTCTAAGGTCATGCCTGCCATTTCTGGCTTACTAGACTTATTGTTACCGCATACTTGGATAGTCAGTCCTCACTATGGGGGAACGGCCCAGATGAGACTTGAACCCCGGTCCTGCCGTGTGAAGACCGGCGCCGCTGTCGCATCTACCAACGGGCCGCCCCCATTGCAACTTATTCATTACCTATTTGCTTTAGAGACAAAGTTCTTCAGTGATGAACCGGAGAGGCTATGTGGTGAAATAATACCATTTTTCACGCTCGGTAGTTAAAAAAATACAGCAGTACACATGTATTCTGAAACACTGAAAAAAAAACACTGAAGGAAAGCACACAAATCTTATAGCATTTACCATTACAAACCTCAACCAAGAAGGTATTTTGAAGTCTTCGGGAGAATCCGTTCAGGTTTTGGATATCAAAGTGGAAAAGGTTTACACTTAGAAACTTGCTCTGGTATATCCAGAGAAAAGGCTACTTGTCTAACCAACTGCTTCGATACTCCATCATCCCGAATAAGCGTTCTAGTCGAGCTAGCGTCCACCGGTAGCAACTGATCCTGGTTAATCCAGGAAAAAACCTAACGTCCGAACCAAGAGAGTCTATTACGTTAAGGATCTAGCGCGAAAGGTCCGGTTCGGCCAAACCTTCGTTTGCACGATCCCCTAACGATGTACTAACAATCCCGCTTTCTTTCGCTCCCGGTTTCTTCCCGCTGCAACACTCTGTATGAGCAGTTGGTACGAACAAACTATAGAACGCAGCTCTTTCAATAATGAACCTCTCAAATGTTTACAGTATTTAGTCAGCAAGTATCCATTGATGACTGACCAGTGGATCGACAACTAGGTGGTAGGTTAAAGGAATAAGACTCATAGCATTTTGTCTCTTTTCGTAAAGCCTACATAATTATATTTTTAAGCAATATCTGCATTCAAAGCCTGTGCCATAGAGAGATTTTCTAACGATAACAGTTTTGTTTTGTAGCGCCTTTAATTCTTGTAGCAGCCACATTGGAAAGACGCCTGGAGTTCTTCTTGACGAAGATTTTATAGTCCACTAGCTACAACTCTCAGGCGTGTTCTTAGGTTAGATGTAGAGCAGATGTATCAAATATACGATCCGTGACCTTTCAATTCGGCTCGCAAATAAATGACGATTGAATTGATTGAGATCAAGGGAGTTAAGTCGAAGGGTTGGGAAATATAGATGAATTTGGGATTTGTTGAAATTTAATTGCGTTTGGTGTAAATAATAATTATAGCAACTGCATTCGATGCGTTACTTCAATGACTATGTATACAACGTCGCGAAATCTTGGAATGAAATTTATGATATGGTTGCCTTAATTTACTTTCCCGCTACGAGATCAGTTTTCAGTATGATTTCGGGTCGCCGCAGGGATTGCCATTAAGAACGTTGAAATAATAAATTTGGGGACCAGATAAAGAAGATGGTTTTCTAGCAAAATCTAGATGACTTTACATTGCTCTTAGAAATAGTGCTCTCTCAAATGTGGTAGAATCATATGGCAGAATCAAGTATAGGTAAACAATGATTATGTCATTCTAAAAAACGGCCTATCGTTAATCCAGATTGTTGCCATCCGACCCGAGCAATGTCGGGTGTATAAAAAATACTGATTTTTGGCTCTGCACACCAAAATTGTGCACACTGGTAAAGTTCAGGTTAATGAACTTGAAACGATCCTTTAATCTACACATCCGTGTATTGATCGCGAGCTATTCGCTCATTCGCGTGCATAGTGCGCTTCTTATCATTTGTCGAGTTCGTGCTTATCTCCATCGTTACAATAATGCAGCGTGTAAGCTACCTTGCCAAAAAAGAATGCATAATGTGCGGAATGTCAGAATGTATTATAAGGAGATGTTTCATATTTGTGATAGAAGAATGTTTCGTAATGATTGTTACTACAACAATACTATTGAT
The DNA here is from genome assembly GCA_002091835.1 of Anopheles maculatus. NCBI lineage: Eukaryota > Metazoa > Arthropoda > Insecta > Diptera > Culicidae > Anopheles > Anopheles maculatus. Next base: position 141,622 of record KZ062484.1, on the reverse strand, counting down.
ATTCAAAGTAGCTTGGAGATATTTCAAAGAAGTATGTCCAAAAAAGAATGCATAATGTGCGGAATGTCAGAATGTATTATAAGGAGATGTTTCATATTTGTGATAGAAGAATGTTTCGTAATGATTGTTACTACAACAATACTATTGATATTCAAAGTAGCTTGGAGATATTTCAAAGAAGTATGTCTGTCTTTCTACAACTGTTTAGATTACCGACTTACACTAGGTAGGTCGTTCGTATAATGGCTTGTTATATTTATTTTTATCACACAGTCGCGATAGTCGGAGTAAGAAAAAACTCGTTTTAAATAAAATATTATCTATGAGGATAGAAAAACAAGAATGCCTTCTAATGTTCGAGACCACTGAACCGGCTCCGTGGTGTAATATGTTTAAGATATAAAGGAACGTTCATTTTCATTTTTATCACATTGCTCAAGTTAAGCTTTACTTTGATTGGCATGATAGGGAGCCAGAAAAAACCATGCCATTAAACAATAATAAGCTGTATCAATTTTTCTCGACATAACACAGAAATGTTGTTCCATATTACGTTATTGAGGAGTTTGATCGACGTTAGCAACAAAATTATAAATGCGTGATTGGCGGATGCTAAACAATGTTAGAGCTGCTACTCTCCTTGAATGCTTCTCAAGGTTATGAATAGCAATATGAACTGCAGTGAACTCTTGTGTCCAGGTGAAGTAATCACCATCCACGAACCCAAAAGATGATTAATCCAATTACAACCTTTTGTACACTTTTTTCCTAGGGGTTTTGATACGAGGTACTACAGCTCTGCATTGTCATGCAAGATCAACTATTATCAAACAGCATAGAAACAGTCGTGTGAGAATAAATATGCGAAAAACAGAAAGCATAATACACACAAAACATCCCTATCAATGTTGCGAAAACAAGAAGCAAGTATTCGGTTCTCAGCTCTGATAAGGTATCTGCTGCATTTGGGTATAAAACGGCAATCCACCAGCTAATCCTCACTCACAGTGTGGTGTCCACAAAGGAGAGTAGAAGATGAGACTGACTGTCGTAGCCATCGCACTCGGCCTGGTCGCCTTGGCCAGCGGTGCTTACTATCCCGCTTCGCAACCCGTGACCGGTGTGAAATATGGTAAGTAGAATCTATCTTGTCCCGACCGCGACGACCGTCTAGTTCATGTGCCGTTTTCGTTACAACAGCCGACAAGGATTTCCTGTTCAAGCAGAAGTTCTTCTTCGAGGTGCTGAGGAACATCCATCTTCCGCTGCAGTTCGAGGAGTACTTCCCGTACACCAAGTCCTACGTCACCGATGAGAGCAAATATGTGGTAAGTAGACGACAGGCGTGTATCGAGCTTAATTATTCGTCCGTTGCCTAATGCGTTTGGTCCTTTCTTTCGTGCAGAACTACCAAGAAGTGGTTGAGTTCTTCAACTACTACAAGGCTGGCTTCCTCGGCAAGGGAGAGCTGTTCACCATCTACAGCCAGGAGTACATGAAGCAGACCTACTTGCTGTTCACCTTCTTCTACAACTCTGTGGACTTCGACACCTTCTACAAGAACGTTGTCTGGGCTCGCGAGAATGTGAACGAGGGCATGTTCATCCACGCTGTGACCATGGCCGTCTTCCACCACCCGCAGCTGAAGGGCTTCGTCCTGCCGGCCATCTACGAGATCTACCCGTACTACTTCTTCAACACCGACGTCATCCACAGCGTCACGTTCCGCAAGCTGTACGATCAGAAGTTCGGCTTCGTCAGCAACGGCAAGTACAACGTGGTCTACTCCAACTACACCGCCACCTACCCCGTTGAGTACTACGGCGAGGACAAGCTGTCGTACTTCACCGAGGATATCGGCCTGAACGCGTACTACTACTACTTCATGATGGACTACCCGTACTTCATTGGCACTGACAAGTTCAACCTGTACAAGGACCGTCGCGGTGAGCTGTACTTGTACATGTACCAGCAGCTGATTGCCCGTTACTATCTGGAGCGTCAGGCCAACTTCCTGGGACCGATTGAGGAGTTCGACTACGACTTCCCGCTCAAGACTGGCTACTGGTCGAAGCTGAGCTACTACAACGGCATTCCGTTCTTCGTGCGCAACGACTACTACTCGGTGTCGAAGGACTTCTACTACCAGGTGAACCTGCTGAAGGACTACGAGCTGCGCATCCGTCAGGTGATCGACAAGGGCTACTACTACCTGGAGGATGGATCCAAGATCGATCTGCGTAAACCGGAGTCGGTTGAATACGTCGGAAACATGATCTTCGCCAACCCCGACAGTGTGGACAAGGACTACTTCGGATACCTGGAAATTGTCGCCCGCCAGCTGTACAGCGGTGGCGAGAAGTTCTTCAAGTACTTCCCGAGCGCCCTGATGCACTTCGAAACCTCGATGCGCGATCCCTTCTTCTACCAGCTGTACAACCGCTTCCTGACCTTCTACTACCAGTTCAAGAGCTACCTGCAGCCGTACACCTACGAGGAGCTGTACTTCAAGGGTGTGGAAATCAAGAGCGTTGTGTTCGACAAGCTGTTGACCTACTTCGAGTACTACGATTCGGACGTCAGCAACGTCGTTCCGTTCAAGTCTTCCAGTGACAAGTTCTTCGACTTCTCGGTGTTCGCCCGCCAGAAGCGCATCAACCACAAGCCGTTCTCCTACACCCTGGATGTGTTCTCCGAGTTCGCCGGCAAGGGAGTGGTCCGTGTGTACATGGGCCCCAAGTTCTACGACTTCAAGCAGCTGCAGTACCTGAAGAAATACTTCGTCGAGGTTGACCAGTACCTGTACGACTTTGTCACTGGCAAGAACACGATCGTCCGCAACTCGCGTGACTTCTACTACAGCGTCCGCGATCGCACGACCTACACCGAGCTGTACAAGAAGATCATGACCGCCTACAACGGTGGCGAGAAGTTCATCCTGGACAACTCTGAGGCTCACTGTGGTTTCCCCGACCGTCTGCTGTTGCCGAAGGGTCTCCCGAGCGGCTACGAGATGACGTTCTACTTCATCGTGACCCCGTACTACGCCCCGAAGGTGCAGCAGTTCTCGACCTACGACTACACGTACTCGTGCGGTGTTGGCTCTGGCTCGAAGTACATCGACGATCTGCCGTTCGGATATCCGTTCGACCGTGACATCGACTTCAGTTACTTCTACACCAAGAACATGTACTTCAAGGATGTTCTGATCTACCATACCGACGAATTCAAGGCCAATTTCTCTTACTAAAATCTTATCATGTATGAGGTTATGAAAAATTGATTTGCTCACAGTTATACTTATGTAATAAAATGAAAACAAAAAAGTACATTGGTTCAGTTCCCTGTTGTATTGCAGTTGGGAATACAAAAATATCTTTTAGGCACACCGTATAGAAGGGAGGTGGCTTCAAGCGGTTTGAATGAAATGTCTCTTTGCCAATACGTCTCAATTCGATTTACGTCAGAAAAGACTACGTTCAGCTTTTGTATTTAATGGGTGTCCACGGAGGAGTCATAATTGCTAGATGTGCAAAACGAGTTACGTATATCAGATGAAACAATCTCTTGAGTATGCAACCTACAACAGCTCAGGTAGATTTATAAAAAAAAATAATTTTAACTTACCTTATGTTCATTAAATATGTTTCATGCTAAATCCCACGGAGGAGTCATAATTGCTAGATGTGCAAAACGAGTTACGTATATCAGATGAAACAATCTCTTGAGTATGCAACCTACAACAGCTCAGGTAGATTTATAAAAAAAAATAATTTTAACTTACCTTATGTTCATTAAATATGTTTCATGCTAAATCAGCAACTCCACAATCCAATAGACCAAAAATGGAGGAATTCAACTCCTAGAAATCAAAAGAAATTAATTTAATTAATTAGACAAGTTCAGCATATCTTTATCAACTGTGAAGAAATTGCTTAGTTGCTGATTTATTACATTATAATTAAGTTTTATAATTCGAAATGCAAAATTAAGAAAAAAATCATTCGTTTTTCTAAAGTCATACCTGTAGTGAACGCAAGTCGTGGCTATTCCTTATTTCGAAATCTGAAAGAAGCTTGGCCTGACATGTACTGGCTTTCCTTGACTTCGTAGTTGGATAGTTAGGGGAATTTTACTGTTCTATTATCCGTTATTTATATGGTTTTCCGTAAGTTGCTTAGTGTTCCATCCAGCAACAGAGCTTCCCTCCAAATACGCCTTTCGGATATGTCACAGATTTTCTAATATTCTTATGACTTGTAATAATCGTAACTGGTCTATCAACGTTTTTCCGATGCGCAAGGAAAGAGACTTTACGGTGAGCGCGTCTGGCCTTGATCCCTGCTGGCCCCGGGCACCTTTTACCGGCCCGAGCACTAGCTCGCCCGATGGCGCATCCTATGGGTCGGTTTCGCTAGAAGGTGAGGAGGTCCACTAATCCTTGCTAGTGTCGACGCTTAGCTAGACTCCTTACAACTTTCTTTTGGTTATTTCACTCTACATCGGCTGCGTGTCTTGGCTTATCATGTCCCGTTGGTAAACTATCTGCGGCTTGCAATATCCATAGCTGAATAGTCAACTGATCGTGGGGAAGGCAGTGTCTGAGCGTTCGGTATCATTTGTGATAAATCACCTTCGTTCTTTAATCTTATGCGTATCACCGCTCTGCTATGGGTTAAGTATAATTATTTTATTATGCAGTAAGCAATAGTTAGCTCAACTTAAACTGCTAGCACCGCGCATCATGCCGCCGCCAGTCGTTGGCAAGTCTTAGGATTCGATTGTTTTGAACCCATTTACACCACCTTGTATCGGGCCTTGTTAATAACATGATGAGACGATGCCTGCAGTTTCAGCAATTCTTCCTTGATAAGGCGCGTAATTTCTCGCTTTGCCTTTGTCACCGCAAGCTCATTGCAGCTTTCGATAGCCAGATATAGCTTACGCTCACCGTCGGGTGGATTTTTACCGGGCGGTACGTACGTACCACGCACGGTCAGACCTGCCTCGGAGTATTCGGATATTTGCGCTAACGCTTCCTGTAATGGGGTAGGGTAATTAAGAGTGTGCGATGATTAATACTAATTTCTTCTACTTTACACCATATATGCATAAAGACACGTACCTTCGATGTAACCTTCCAGCGAGCCTGCTGCGGGAAATCGTTTATCTCCAGCTCTTCCTCATACTTACGGAACACCTGCTCGTTCGTCTCCACCACCGGTTCTTCCTCGTCTTTCGGTTGATAGTTGAGCTTGTTGTTAAGCTTCGCTGCCAACTGTTCCGCCACCGTTTTGGCAGCAATTAACTGTTGCGTATTGGCACCCTTCAGTATTGCTTCGGCTGCCTGCTGTGTGGCACCCTTTGAATCGGTGCCGAGCGTTTTCTGCAGGTTTATCTTCGACGCCAAACGCTTGGCCAGTTCGAGCTTGTCCGAGTGCGTAACGCTCGGCACTGGTGGAGCGGGAGCCGGTGGTGGATTATTCTGCTGCTCACGATTGTTCGTTGCCGGCGCTTCCACCTCCTTCACAATGCGCTTGGTAGCGAACATGTTTTCAATTTGCTGGTCAATGTCCTGCTCGAGATCTTCCTCGTCATCAGAATCTTGTAACCCAAGGGCGGCTTTTTGCATTTTCTTTCGCTCGTTTACGGCGGCCGCTTCTTGTGCATCAAATAGCGCGTCTGGCCTTGATCCCTGCTGGCCCCGGGCACCTTTTACCGGCCCGAGCACTAGCTCGCCCGATGGCGCATCCTATGGGTCGGTTTCGCTAGAAGGTGAGGAGGTCCACTAATCCTTGCTAGTGTCGACGCTTAGCTAGACTCCTTACAACTTTCTTTTGGTTATTTCACTCTACATCGGCTGCGTGTCTTGGCTTATCATGTCCCGTTGGTAAACTATCTGCGGCTTGCAATATCCATAGCTGAATAGTCAACTGATCGTGGGGAAGGCAGTGTCTGAGCGTTCGGTATCATTTGTGATAAATCACCTTCGTTCTTTAATCTTATGCGTATCACCGCTCTGCTATGGGTTAAGTATAATTATTTTATTATGCAGTAAGCAATAGTTAGCTCAACTTAAACTGCTAGCACCGCGCATCATGCCGCCGCCAGTCGTTGGCAAGTCTTAGGATTCGATTGTTTTGAACCCATTTACACCACCTTGTATCGGGCCTTGTTAATAACATGATGAGACGATGCCTGCAGTTTCAGCAATTCTTCCTTGATAAGGCGCGTAATTTCTCGCTTTGCCTTTGTCACCGCAAGCTCATTGCAGCTTTCGATAGCCAGATATAGCTTACGCTCACCGTCGGGTGGATTTTTACCGGGCGGTACGTACGTACCACGCACGGTCAGACCTGCCTCGGAGTATTCGGATATTTGCGCTAACGCTTCCTGTAATGGGGTAGGGTAATTAAGAGTGTGCGATGATTAATACTAATTTCTTCTACTTTACACCATATATGCATAAAGACACGTACCTTCGATGTAACCTTCCAGCGAGCCTGCTGCGGGAAATCGTTTATCTCCAGCTCTTCCTCATACTTACGGAACACCTGCTCGTTCGTCTCCACCACCGGTTCTTCCTCGTCTTTCGGTTGATAGTTGAGCTTGTTGTTAAGCTTCGCTGCCAACTGTTCCGCCACCGTTTTGGCAGCAATTAACTGTTGCGTATTGGCACCCTTCAGTATTGCTTCGGCTGCCTGCTGTGTGGCACCCTTTGAATCGGTGCCGAGCGTTTTCTGCAGGTTTATCTTCGACGCCAAACGCTTGGCCAGTTCGAGCTTGTCCGAGTGCGTAACGCTCGGCACTGGTGGAGCGGGAGCCGGTGGTGGATTATTCTGCTGCTCACGATTGTTCGTTGCCGGCGCTTCCACCTCCTTCCCAATGCGCTTGGTAGCGAACATGTTTTCAATTTGCTGGTCAATGTCCTGCTCGAGATCTTCCTCGTCATCAGAATCTTGTAATCCAAGGGCGGCTTTTTGCATTTTCTTACGCTCGTTTACGGCGGCCGCTTCTTGTGCATCAAATTTGAAGCCTTTACCACTAAATCCTCCCCCGGTGTGTACCTTCTTGCCTTCTGCCTCCTGTGCCGCTTTGTACGTGTCCCAGAGATTTCGTAAATCGTCCGGCACAGTGCCACCCGACAGCTCTAGTGCACGGATGATGTCGCCCGCGTAGCGTCCCTGTTCAGGCGTGAGGAATGTCCATGCGAATCCTTTTGCCCCTGCACGCCCCGTTCGTCCACAACGATGCACATAATCTTCGTAGTGATTTGGGCAATCGTAGTTCACGACTAGGATCAGTTGCTTCACGTCCAAACCGCGAGCTGCGACTGAGGTAGCGATCAGCAGTTTAACACGTCCCTGCTTGAAGTCCACCATAGTTGAGTCGCGATCGTACTGATCGATACCACCGTGCAGACTCATGCACGGATAGGACGCCTTCATTAAATCCTTTAACAGACTGTCGGCATTTTCCTGCTTATCGACAAACACGATAATGCTGCCCTGCTCCTGGTACAGACCGAGCAGTTCGAGTAGTTTGAAGAATTTCGCCTCGTCATCCAACACGACCACATGCTGCTCGACATCCTTACACACGACCGAACGCCCACCGACCTGCACCTCGATCGGTTTCTTCAGGATCCTGCGTGCCAAGGCTTCCATCTGGCGAGGGAATGTTGCACTAAACATAACAGTTTGTCGATCGGGACGTACATTGTCGATGATGCGCATCACCTGCGGTTCGAAGCCCATGTCGAACATACGATCGGCTTCGTCCAGCACGACGTACGTCACACGCCGAAGGTTTGTCACACGGCCCGAATTAGCCGCCAGCATATCGATCATACGTCCGGGCGTACAGACAATAATTTCTGCGCCCCGTTTCAGCTCCGCTATCTGTTCCGAAATGCCCGTCCCACCGTAAACGCAAGCCGTACGAAGGTTTAGTGATTTCGAAAATTTCTTAATATCCTTACCGATCTGCATGCAAAGTTCTCGCGTTGGCGTCATAATGATCGCGATCGGTCCATCACCGTCGTCTAGCGGGGGCTGATCGAGAATGTGCCTGAACATGGGCAAAATAAAGGCGAGCGTTTTTCCACTGCCTGTTTTGGCGATGCCTATCAGATCCCTTCCCGACATGATGGCCGGTATGGCCTGACATTGGATCGGCGTTGGCTTCTCGAAGCCAAGCTTGCGCAACACCTCAAACTCCTTCTTGGACACACCACAATGGGCCCAAGTTTTGATCGGTTTCGGACATCCCTTGCCCTTGACGGCAATACCTTCCAGCTCCTTCTTGTACGCGTCAATCTCCGTCTGGGTCATACGAGCAATTTCTGGCACCTCCACGTAGAACGACTTCCTAAAAGGCATGTAGTTAATACCGGAATGGTCAATTTTAGCCAGCTCTTTCTTCTGCTTGTTCGCAAGATTGGCGGCCGTATCCTTAATGTCTTCCTGCTCTTCCTCCGACGAATACTCCAGCCCATCCTGATTCTGTTCGATCAGTTCACCTTTTTTCGTTTCTGACTTTTGCTTTGCCACTCCGGTAATGATCGTAACACCACTGTTGGACGCTTTGCCATCCGTTTTGGGTAGCGGATTGGCTAGTTTGTTAACTTTGCGCACCTCTTCGTTCACTTCCTTCATAAACGCGTCCAGCGGGTCGATTTCTTCCTCCTCTTCGACAGCCTCTTCCGCCTTATCCTTTGCGTCTTCCGTTTCGTCGTCTTCCTCGTCGTCCTCGAGGCTCCACTTTTTCGCACCAGCCGATGACATTGGAACGATCGTTGGGAGTGGCTTTTTGATTTCCTGCTCCTTCTTATTACGTTCCGCACGCCATCGCTCGATGCGCTCCCGACGTTTCGTCATTTCTTGCTCTAGGCGACGCTGTTCCTCCTCCTTATCGATTGGAGCCACCGGGACCTCATATACCTCTTCCTTCGGTCGTTCCCTGAATATGGATTTCTTCTCTTCAGCTAACTTTTCCACAACTACCACCGTTGGTGGTAGAAGCGGTGGGGGTGCCATCATGCCCGGAGGCATCTGATCGAACTTGGATTGTTTTCCACTGCTGCTTACGCTTTGAGCACTGTTTTATTGTAAAGAGCAAAATTCTCATATTAAAGACGGAACATACTGCGCCGTGATGCCTGCTATGAACCCGTTATGTACTTACTTCTTTGTTG
>KZ062484.1:37424-131944 GCA_002091835.1 Anopheles maculatus | reverse complement strand
TTGTAGTAGTAGTAGTAGTAGTAGTTGATAAGTGGAGGATCTAAACAAACAATAGAAAATAGTGTTTTTCACCTGATAAAACGCGATTCCGCCTAGCTTGCAAATGTTGTTTTGTTTGGGGTTGCGAAAAGAATAGAAAATAGTGTTTTTCACCTGATAAAACGCGATTCCGCCTAGCTTGCAAATGTTGTTTTGTTTGGGGTTGCGAAAAGACTGTATCAAACGTCAAATGTGACGCTTTCGTTAAATATTTCGTTCAAATGTTCGTTGGACGTTTGACAGCCAGCACAACGTAAACACAAAAGCAAATCCAGAATGATGCTAGTTCGGCACAGTTCTCGTTCGCGCTCTCGGTGCTCCTCGCGGTGGCGTTCACGGCGAGCGGCACTACTGCTGCTGCTGCTGCTGCCACTACCACTGCCTCCGAAAACAGAAGCCGAAAAGCCGGCCGCATTCGTACTGCCATTGTTGACGGACGAACGGGAACTACTGGCTTTGCTGCGATCGTGACTGCGTGACCGTTTCTTTTTACGGTCCGGAGAAGTCGACTTACTTCTCGAACGACGCCGATCCTTCCTGCAATATTTAGCGATGTGGTAAGTCACACTACCTGCCCGGCTTCCGGCTGGCGTTGGTTCCAGCTGACGGATACTTACCCATTTTCCCCTGTACGTGTCATCGGGAGAAGGTTACCAAAGCACGATCGCCGTTGTAGTGGTAGTAGTAGTAGTAGTTGATAAGTGGAGGATCTAAACAAACAATAGAAAATAGTGTTTTTCACCTGATAAAACGCGATTCCGCCTAGCTTGCAAATGTTGTTTTGTTTGGGGTTGCGAAAAGACTGTATCAAACGTCAAATGTGACGCTTTCGTTAAATATTTCGTTCAAATGTTCGTTGGACGTTTGACAGCCAGCACAACGTAAACACAAAAGCAAATCCAGAATGATGCTAGTTCGGCTAGGTCGCTCGGCTTCTTTTTAAAATTCTGAACCAAATTTTACTAAAAGTCCCGTTTTCAGTTGCATGTTTGGTGTTTTGTGTTGGCCGTGTGTGTGTAGTGCTTGTGAAAACCATGTGTTTTGTGGTGCACCGTGTGCAGTGAGCGTGAAATAGTGCGAAAAATGAATCGATTGAAGCTGAAACCACTGAAGCTTCCCCGTGAAGCGAACCAAACGACCAGCCAACAGCCTGAAGAGGTAAACCCAAATACGGGATGGGAAGCAGAAAACCTTTTTCGTCCGCAGGCAAATCTGCTCAGGTGCAGTTGCACGACGGCCACGACTTTAGCCAATTATCTTCGCAAAATGTGCACATCGCATTGAACCCGTCGTGATGGTGCAGAATCGGATGGTTTACAACGGAAGGTTTCGTCGTGTTCGGACGGATTGCGGCAAAATGTAGAACACGGGTTCTATTTTAAGAGCATTTCGGAATAGTGCGTAGTGTGGTGGAGGTACCGCACCGTTTTCGTCTGCCCTGGCGTGAGACGTGTTTGGCGATGAATTTTGCATGAGGTAGCTCCGACATAACATCCCGTGCGATGTGTGCCACTTCTGCCGTTGTCATTGCACCGGGTTTCCTAGGAAACGAAACATCAACAGCGAATCTGGCCTGGGGGGCTGTCCCGAGCAATCGTCGCCTTTGCCAACGATCGATAGAAAGTAGTTATGGTTCAGTGGACACTTTAGCCTGGCCGGTTTTCAGTGAGCGAATCGCTGCACTGGTCAGCCGCAGTCCGGAACGTGCTGGGAAGATGTGCCCATGCACTAATGGGTTTCTGTCCGATCGTTGCGATACATAACATCAAAAAGCTACCGCCAAAAGATGAATCTGAGATGTGAGCGAAATTCAGGAAACCTTTCTTTCGTAACGCATTCATCGTGACTAATCCGTTATATCCGGTAATGAACAAAAAAAAAGCAAAAGTTGGGATATCTTTTTGCACCTGAACGCACGTAGAAATAATTCGAATCGCAGCACCTCAACGGAACGGTTCATCAACTCGTTGATCGATGATCGCGCTACTTTGTGCCGACAAATATGACCCACAACTGTCGATTGACGGAATGGCGCAATGGAACAAGCTGCGAACCCGTTCTCACCCACGTATGCCAAGAATGCTGTCCGATGGATGCTGCATTTAATTGTTGGCTTTGCTTCCGTTGAACTCGGTGTCTGTTTCGGAGGACGGTTGGTTTGTGCAAAGGGAAGGAAGGAACTAACAGCAACAAACATCCGACAAGCACAAACAACATTTTTTGCTTTTTGCTTCAGTCCAACGGAGGGCCAATCGTATCGACCAACACGATATAGATCGCGTTCGGATTACACTAATTATGTCGAGGTGTCAAACGTCGTCCACTACGTTAGGGTGGGAAAGAAAACGGACCTGCGTCCCGTTTCCACCCTAATGCCGGAGAGGATTGTGTTTGTGGTACTCTATCCCGTATGCCAGGGGTCAACAAGCAATACTTAAAAAAAGACAAACGAAGCGATTGGTAGTACGAAATTTCAATGTGGATTTTTCGTACAATGATCTTGTGATGATCAAGTCTAACTTTATATAAAAACAAAATTGTATATTTAATTTACAATTTTTGGCAAGGATATTAAACTATTTAAAGCAATTAAGGTCGTACTAATTGAAATAATGTGTTTGAAGCTTTGTTCGCACCATCCTGAGGATCAAAGTTGGAGATCGTCTGGCGCATTCTAAAAATTGGCTGAAGTTTTGGGTTTAAATATTCCCAACTCTTAATACACTTTTTGGGCAAAATTACGTTATAGCCTAATGTACAAATGATAGAAAACATTTTCAACAATTAACAATTTTTTTAAGCAAATGATTAGTCAAATCTTCTTTTGAAAGATTTTTCCAGCCCTGGTTTGTTGTTTGTGGTATGTGTATATTGTTTTTCCCGTCCACCCTCCTTGGATGGAGGAAATTCCCAAGCGCCAGTGTGGAAAACCCCAGTTGGTGAAATATTTCTTCAAACCAACCCGTATGCATCTTCCTTCTGTGTGTGTGTGTATGCTGCGGTCTAAGCGAACACGCTTTGTGGTTCATTGAGGCGAGGAAGTCCACTAAACCTTTTTTTTTTCCTTTCCATTTCCCCGAAAGGGACGCAACGATCGGGGGCTGTTACAGCATTCTGTAACAGTTCGCTCTACCGGAACCAAAACGCACCCATCATCCATCCATCTATGCATTCGTGTTCCAGGCGCCTTTCCCCATTCTAAACGCGGTTAGTACTCCGGCTCGTTGCACGCAGTCTGAATGGAAATGGTTTTTTTGTTAACTTAAATTCTCCCTCAAGTGGATGCTGTTTTACAAGTAAATAAACAACGTTGCATTAGTCTCGTTGGACATGCAGAAGAAAACATTCACTGAATGGTTGTTGGTTGGAGCGAGTATCGCGTGTAGCATGTAGATACACCCTACCCGTGGAAATGAAGAAATAGAAGAAAAAAACATGGAAAATTTACGCTGGTCCCGTATACATGATTTTGGGATTTTGTATCAAAAAAATAATGCCAACAGAATTACTAACACGCATTGAGTAGTGTGTTCCGATAGTTTTTCCTCGACGATAGATACGAGAAAGATTTTTGGTAATTGTTGCCCATGTTTATCACTACAAATTCACATTTATTGTTCAAGCATGATCAAAATGTTCGTACTAGTTGAGAATGGTAGGACAGATCCATAAACAAGTTTCATCCGTAAGTGCATCAGTACTTATGATAGACACAGGAATAGAGGTTAGCTTTTTCTTCAATATCAAGATCAGTGGGTTTTTTTTTCTTGCTCGGATCAACATATACGACACATGGTGACAAAATAATTAAAAACCACACTGGAAACCCGACACCAGCTCCATCGTATGGTTTGGCTAAAAATATATAGAAACCGTGCGTGCGTGAACTGATCGTCGTGTATCATGTTCCATGGAAACGGTTGCAAGTGAGTATCGTTACTAACGAATGGAAGATGCTGTGCCATAGTACCGGCTGGCAAACTGAGCTCCCTTCTGTTCGTCTGGCGTGTGACAGCGCACTCCTCTCGTCCATTGGTTCGGTGGAATTCGTAATGGAAGATTAATAGCCCGGTTGATTTTATGTTACGGCGGCGGCAGGTTTTATGTTCGCGTTCTAGACGCTGGGAGGATCGATTTGAGTAGCAAAAGATTACTTCCGAGTGGTAGAGGATGTCTCAAGTGAGATTGGATTTATGAAGTGGCGATAAAAATAAATGATCCAATCTTTAGTGTGGAAGTAGATCATTCCCATTCATCGAAGTATGATCGTAAAACAGCGTCGCAAACGAAATCAATGCAGCAGATCGGTTACATAGATCATCTGGATGTGTTTGATTTTTCATTTTATTGCTAAAGTATCTAAGGTTTTAGGATCTTTTCGTATAAATAAATAAATTAATATATTGATTCGTAGGTCTGTTTTGATTCCGTATTGCGGTGCAAATTTTTGGCAAATGACTAATGACACATTTTTTTGGTTGCGACATGATTATTTTTAATTATTTGTTAGTCAAATTAATCTATATTTTGAACATTAGAGTCACCTGAATACAGAACATGTAAACACTTTATTTATGATGTATTTTTTAAACTGTACCGAAGGAACTAATTATGCTCCCCTCATTACACTTCCAGACGTTGTTATTCGTAAGAAAGACGCTGTTTGTATGTGGTTGGAATTTATTTGATTGTTTTTTTTTTTGCTCTCCTCACTACGCTGTAGTGTTTGTCAAAGACATTCGAACAATGTGGTGGTCGTGTCCCACACACCGGTACCGTTTTGGGCGCGAACAAACACCAGGCGCAAACATCGATTCGATTCGGAAATTTCGTTCGTTAGCGCGCGCGTTCGTTTGGATTAGATTTGCCATCGACACGGACCGCGGAGTTGGATCTCAGTGCGTTCGTGTATTTTGTGTTGAAAGGGTCGACGGAAGGCGGTGGCTTAAAACGGTGACTCGTCATTTCGCCATTCGCTAGAAGCAATTGTAGAACGTCCTATCGAAGAAGGTAGGGATTATTGGGCGTAAAGTATAAAATCGCTTGCCTTATGGAACTGTCTCTGTCGTGTAGTGTGTATCGGAAGTCGAGAAATTGCCATTAATTACTTCCGGATGCAGAGGCAACGCATGTTTAGAAGATCCGTTCTGCTTACGTAGGCGTTTAGACAGAGAGAGAGAGTTTATATGCGTGTGTTCATTGTTATTTGTGTTTGTTGCCAGTGTGAGGAATTCAAAAAATTCACAAGTAAAGCATTCGTTGGTGGTGACAAATGCATGAAATTCTGAAACATTTTACATTGCTTAGCGATCGTGTAGGACCGCGAAGATTGACCGTCTTTTCTTACGCAACTGTGTGCTACCAACGAAAAATTCGATACTATTGTGCATTAACAGAAATTCAAGTTCCTGTGCATTACGGATAAATCTAGCACGAAAATAGAGTTCATAAAAGTATGATCGATGGCGCCTGCCGATAAATCTTCCTGGGAAAAATAAAGGGAAGACTCTGCCGTATCATAGTCGAATGGCCCTGCCGCCGTTCAGTACCCAGTACATGGTTTAGATGCAGTTCTAATTTTAAGCAAACCTCGCTGTAATCGCTGTCGTTGCTTTCCCTTGTAGTGTGTTTCTTTGTGCGTTTGTTGTTTTGTTCTGTTTTTCGGAATGCGTGCTTGGGACACAACATACCCTACGATGCATTGTTGTACGCGGTGAATGATACATTGGATATAGAGGATCAGCTTAGAGCGTGAACCATGTTTGAAGAAGTGTATGATGTTTGTGCATTTCCTGTTTTATGATAAGATAAGAATGCATTTTCCGTCCACTAAATATATTGGAACCAGACAGTCAGCGCATAGTAGAATAATCGAAAGTGGATCAAATTCTTTTTCGAAACGATCGTTATTGTTATTGCATTCCAACATCATAAGCTGCAATGTCACATGATTAACAACAACTATACATAATACTTACATAGTTACAGGTCTGATAACTATGTTAACTTTCTATCTTTTATCACTGAAACTGTGATAATGCTCATCTTTCAACACACAACCACACTGCACGGACGGGGCCTCACTAAATCGTGCCTTTGTTTTTGATGGACTGTATCGATCAAACAACCTAGTATCTTCGTAGGTCACAGTGAATGGAAGTTGCTAAAGATAGTTAACGCTGAGCACATAAAACGCAAACTTGATGAAAAATTGCAACTTTTGGCCTAAATTGATGGTTGGCGATGATGGTTGGGGATTGTCATGCGGGCCGTCATGAACAGAAGGGTCGCTTGTTGAAGAAGTAAACAAAATGTTTTAAGGGTAGCAAATGGAAGATGAGACTATTCAGCACAAAATCGCATGTTCAACGACGATCCTTGCCGTATGGTTTATTGTGGATATCGGAAAGGAGTTTTGCTTGCGTGTTCGTTCGTGCCCCAGGAATGTATCTGATTTTGGTAGCCAATTTTTAACTCTGACTTAGTTACAGTGACCCAAATGCGAAAGGAAATGATACGTTTTAGATGTAGTGGTGAAGTATTTGTTTGCAAAAGAGCCTAACGAGAGCCTAAGGAGTGAATTTGATGCTTTTATTTTGATAGAAGGACATCGCAATCACATAATATGTCTAAATGGGTTTAATATTTCACTAAAAAAGGTCATTGTTTCAATTGCTGCAAATTTTCAGCTAAAGGTATGGTATGCAGAAATTTACGTCGACCGTATGTGACCTTTCGGTTTTGCTTCGGTGTTCGCTGCCCGTTATATTGAAAATAACCTTGGCTAACATTTTGTTTTCACTCGTTTCTTTTCCGGTACATTCAGGACCATCCAAACGAACGGCAAGGACCCACTGCGAAACAACAACCGTTCACCAGTGTCACCAGCGGGAGTAGCGCCGGTTCGGTTGGGAGTGCCAGTGCTAGTAAATCTACATCCAGCTACGGCAGCCGCAAGGAATCGTCCGTACGGTTTCGGCTCGAGGACGAACTGCTTGGCAGCGGCAGTGAGCTCAGCGGCAGTGCTAGTGCGAGTATATCCGAAAGCCTCAGCGCGAACGACAATCATGACGACGATAGTCTAGAGATTATGGAAGAAATTTTAGTTCCGGCCGATGGTGACGAAGACAACGACGACGGTGAAAATGAGAATGTTGGTGAAATCGGTAGTAGTGCCAGTGTACCGTCAGACGAAGGTAACAGTGAAGACAGCAGCTCCAAAAGCGTGGAGCCGGTTTCATTAAATCGATCGAAGAAGAAACAGAACGCTTCGAGTGGTTCGGTAGCCGATCGAAAGCGGCAGTTGTTTGATATTGGCGAAGACGAAGATCTGCTGCCACGAAGTGCAGAACGGCCCGCCAGTGGTGGGTTGTTCGATATAGATCGTTTGCAGTTGTCCGGGGACGAAATTGCACAACATTTTCAAACGACAGTCGAAAGTGATCGAAGTGAGAAAGAGAACAGTTCATACCGTGCACGGCCAAGATCATCGGAACACGAAGAGCACGACGATTCGTTTGGGCAGGTGGCTGGTGAAATTGAAAATTCCGACGGTGGGTCAGCTAGTCGTAAGGAGGAAGGTAAAAAATCGTTGGAACTAGTGAAAGTGCACCAAACGAAAGAATTATCGCCCCTAAACGAGGACGATGTGTTGATAAACGATAACAAAGTGAACTTGAACGCGCTGAAACAACGCAACCAGATTATTGCCCAGAAAGAAGGTGGTGTAAAGTTGGAAGAAAAGAATCGAAACGTGAAACTCAACCTGAACGTCATGGCGGAAGAAAGCAATAACAACAGCCAGGATAATAGTTTGAATACGACAAACGACATTTCGGATCTGGCGCCAGATACCGAAAGTGAGCGTGTGGGAAGTGTTGAACTTGATCCGTCTAGTGGTTCGATGAGAAAGATGAAGTTATCCGCAGAGTGCCGAAGTCGCAGTGTACCGGATACGATAGGAGCTGCAAAAAGTAACGCTGGTGGGCCATCGGGAGCCTGCTTTACCAGCTTAGGGCCCATGAAGATGTCAGAGGTGACTAGTGGGCAAGCAAACGAAGAGCAAGGCAGTTCATCTTCCGGTGGGAGTGGCATATCGGACGACTTACGCGAACGGATACTGACGACGAGCAAATCGTTCGAAGAAGTCAAGGCTCAGGGTGTCACGGCGATAGAAAATTTGGAAGATAAGATAGAGCGACCGGGTGTGGAACCGGCCAAACCGATGGAACGTGTGCCGGCTGATCAGAAAGAAGCTCTAGAAGACATTTCCGAAGAATCGGAACATACGATAGGTGGTGGAAACTCATCAAACACCGACGAAGAACAGCAGAGAGTAGTGGGAATGAGAGCAGCAACCCGTCAAGATCCAAACCAGCCGGGGAATCTTATCGAACGGGGCAAGGAAATGCGTACTATTCTCGAGGAGAAACTCCTCCAGAAGCAGCTCAGTGTTGGAAGTACGATCTATGAGGATAATAAGGAAAATATTCCCGAAGTAGGCTCACTAAAAGTGACGCCAGAATTCGACAGTGTTATTAGCTTGAAGATGTTTCAAACAATGGAGAACGAAATACGGAAATTGCATGAAATAATCGCTACCAAGGATGTGCTGCTGACTGCGTATGGTCGCAAGGACAGTGTGACGCCGGGTAAGGAAGCTAGCAATATCGGTGGCAGTCGAGCAGAATCGTTGCGCGAGCAACAGCTGTGCCGGTCACACAATAGCGATTCGATCAGCTTGGCTACCAACTCGACGGAGTATCGTCCGGTTGGCGATTTGACAGAGTTGGGCGCAGCTACGAGCGGTGCGGAAAAGGATCTGTATGCGAAAATAATGGAGAGGAACCAATGGATTGAGCTGTTGGCGGACAAATTGAAGGATTCGCTGCAGGATCGCAACCAGCTGCAGCAGGAGGGAGAGAAGTTGGCCGCGGAAGTGATACAGCTAAAGAAACAGTTGGCCGAAACGGTCGAGAGCATGAAGTTGAAGGCGCAGAGCAGTGGCTGGGGAGGTGTGAGACCGCCAGATCAGGAAAGTACCAGTGGAGGTGGTCAACGAATATCGGAAATATCGATTGACCTGGTTAGCGAAACAGAAGATGGAGGTTTGTCCGATTTTCCCGACATCTATGATGAACCACTGTTGGGATCTTCCGAAAGAGCGCTCGAGCACGGTTTGCAACCTCCTGGATGTGTTGATCTTTCCGAGTTGAATCCACTGCACATTCCGCTAAAGATATCGAAACAACTCGAACAGTTTCGCCGTTATCTTTTACCCGAAGAGGTGCGCCTGTTTAATATGGTACAGGGAAAGTTTGATGATTTCCTCACACAGGAGCTGGATAAGGTGCGCGATGCAGGTGAGACCGAAAACCGACTGTTGCGGGAGCAGGTCCAAATCGAACGAGCAGACAAGGAACAGGAGATTAACCGATTGAGACAGATGCTAGGAAGCGTTAAGGCAGGTTCGATCGAGATCGCAGCATTGCGAACTGAGTTGGAAGCTCGTCACACGCAGGAAATGGCCGATTTACGAACGTACTTTGAAAAGAAGGTGGTCGAGCTAGAGAAACAGTACTCGGAGGAGGTGTTTTCTCAGCAAAGCCGGCGTTTGTCGAATGATGACACGGCGTCAGAAATATCGGGAGCTGAAGAGTTCCCGGAGGAGAACGGAGGCTACCAGTCGAAGCACACGAGTCCGCGCCGAAAACACAAAGAAGGCATCTATCTAAGTCCAACCCACCGAAAGATTACACCGACCACGATTGATGCAACCGACGCGAGCGCGGATGAGGTGCTCGTGGTGGAAATCATTGAAGAAAAGGAGGTATGTAGGATGTTTAATTTCTTTTTAAATTGAAACTGCTCAGCGATGGCGAGTGTTGTGATGAGAATCATTTATTTTTTTCCGTAGCATCGTCATTTGACAGCGGATGAACTTCGCGAATTTTATCAGAGCAAAATCAAGGAGCTGAACGCACAACATGAACGAGTGTTTACAAATCTACGTGAGAAGTTGAAGGTGTACGAAACCAAAGAACAGGAAAAGCACGTATTGGTAAGTCCATTTGGAATGATTAAAGTTAATTTGCATGATCGAATCATCAATCTAATGCCGCATGTATCTGTTGGAGGTTAACCCTAGTCATACTCGTACCGAGTTAAGTTTTATGCACCAAGAATCTATCCACAACATGCGATCGGTTCGGGGTATGATCCGTTCCATGATATAACCGTCCAGTTCACGTAGTGACTCATTGTGTGTTAAATCCTTCTTCATCATTCTTCAGTCTAATCAAACGGCATCCACCTCCTCCATTGTGAAGGATCACTGCTCACCAATGCTAACAAATGAACCACCACTACTGCCACCACCTATGCCCTTGGCCGATCGACCTTCATCACCCACCGACACGTCAGACGTCGCAAACACTCTTGCCGGTGACGCACTGCTAACTAACCTCAGCTCATCCGATACTAACAACATCAAGCAGGAGCGGCGCCAGCAGTTACAGCAATCGGGAACGAACCGACTGCAAACACCGACGTTTGTTGGAGAGTTGGGATCGGATACCGATCTGCAGGAAATCATTGCCGGGTACGAGAGGCGCTTGCAAGAGCAGGTTGCTCTCGCTCGGCAAGATGTTCTGAAGGAGCTGGAAGTACAGATACAGGTAAGCGTTGGGTTGGACACTGTTGAATCGACCTTCTTTCACGGTTGCATGCAAGCATGTGGTTGGTTGTTGTGTGCAACTAATGTGTCTAGCGTGTTAGATAAACAGCGCCATCTGTTGTTTGATAGTGGAGATAGAAATAGAAGGGATATTTGTTCGGGTTTTGAATTGTTGTGGAAGTTGTGTTTTTTCTCTTTGCAGGTTTTTGAGGTTTACTATTTCAATGTTAATCCCTTATTAAACAACATACACAAACCATTATTATAATTCCTATATTCCAGTTGAGTGTATGCCTAGATTTTATTTCTGGCTGTGCTGTAAAATGCATTGAATTATTTGATGATGGCAATGATTCATCTCAGGGTAGAACTCATGCGTCATACTTTGGATAAGCGATAAGCGATATGCTGTGTTAATCGTCATAGGTACGATAACTCGGGAAGAATGTGTGGAAACGTTCATACGAGGAGTGAAGAGTGCAATGAAAAGCCTTAGAACATTGTAGAGACAGGGCAGTATTCGGTGCCTATATTTCACACATACCACTGTAAATGTATTTTTCGTATTTCGGAAGATCTCATTTTGACAGACGAAACGGTTGAATGCCATATCGTGATGACTGATGATCTTATGTGTATGTTAAAAAAAACATAGACGCTCTCAGTGTTGGCTCTTTGGAGAAACATGTAAATCTCAATCGTGTAAAGTTGAGACATCTATGTCCTCTAAATGTTTAAAGAAAATTGGAATTTAATACAGTTCCTTTCTTTATTGTTTGGTCCGGGCGTCTAGACTCTGTTAGCTCTGCATATCTTTATGCTGCTGAGTGTTTGAAATTCTCGAGCATGTGGTTGACATCTTCCCAAACTTCCCCCTCAATTCACTCAACATCAAACCTACGTTCGGTCTGAGTACCACTTAAAAATTGGGGAAATCATATACTCACCCTACTTGATAATAATTCCCCGAATCGGAGCGGATTTTTAAATTGTTTGTGCCTGTATGTTGGAAGTCCGTGGTCACTCAAGAGACGACACGCACGCGCGAAGAGCTTTATACTGAGAGTGAGCATAACAACGGAAGAGGATCAGTTCGTATTTTTAGACCAATTGCTGCTCGAATGAGAGAACCGTTTCATGCGTACGTCAGTTGAATTTCAAATTCTAATCAGCAAGGATGGGAACCGAACAGTGTGTCACGCAATGGCGTAGTTAAATTCAATCAGTGGACAGTATTGCTTTGCGTTCGCTGGCTTCCATCGGGTTGGATTAGTATTGATGTGTAAGGAAGAGATACGCGCCAAAATATTAGCGTTACAATCTGAATGCGTTTGATGTAAAGTGCCGTGAAAGTGTAGCTCGTTTGATAAAGAAACAAAATCTTGCTAAAGTATAAAGTGGTACAAAGAAAACTGACCCCTAAGATAGTGATAATAATAGTAATGGGAGTCTAAAGTGATCAGCCGAAACAGTGGTAGGCGACCAAGTGTCTCCATCGTTGTAGTTGGTGGGAATTCTCGTTGGTGTGAAGATCTAGACCATCCTAAAGGGAAAAGAACGGTGTCAAAAAACAGAGAGTCATCGTTTCGCGGTGTCCGGTATACGCATTGATATTGTGGGCCGATATTAATAGAATTTGTGGCGTGTTTGCAAATAAAATCCCTTCGCTTGGAGGAAGTGACGACAGGCACGGTAGACCTGCTCGGAAGGAGGTAATGGTGATCAACATAGATTAAGTGAGTGAAGTGATGATGGTAGTTTTTGAGGAAACGGAGTGACCAAGAACCATGGGAATAATTTGTTGGGATTGTGTGCATTGTTGTTGGCTGTACTGCGCATGGTGGAGGCTGACGTGATGCACGTGCTTGCCAAATGTTTTGATGTCACGCTATACCGCTTATCAAGAGGAAAGGAATTGGCAGTGTCCTATCATCATATGCTTGACATATGGTGGCTTTTTTGTGTTATCAAAGTTTTTGTCGTTTTTGGTGCAAAATCAGGCATTAAGCAGTTTGAAATGCTTTTGTGTTCAAGTATTGAAAATATTAGTGTTGAAAGGTCCCGAGCGTCCTGCCATGGATTGTCCAATTAGTATTAATTATTATATTTTATTCTTGTTCTCTTTTGCCTGACCTGGCATCATTTCTGACTTTCATGTGTTGATTATATTCTTAGCGGGTGCACGTTCCGAATGGTATTCGACACCCGGTTCTTTCATGGAAAAGACTAGCGTCGCTACCACTAAAGGCAACTAGATGGCCCCCTGGGGATTCTATTTTTTTAATCATTTATGAATATTTCCGATGCCTTAATGTTTATGTATCTGTCAGAGTTCAATCAACTCTCTAAGATTGAATCACCATTTGATCTCAACATTTAATTCCAATTTCAAGATCATCTAGCCTATTATGTCAAGTTAACGTTTCCGGTCTCCAGTGTGCGCCCGAAGCATTGATGAAAGCTAAATTTAAATGTAAACATTTCCGGACACGTTGAACCATTACTTTCCTGACAAACCCTCCTTGTCTCTTTTATGCCAAAAATAAATCATTCTCCGGGCGGTGTAACTGTCTAACGGTGCGTATCAGCCAGCGGAAATGTTTCACTGAGTAATTGAATCCTTAACGTTTGTTTCCTATTTTCTGGAAGCCAACGTGAACTATTCCCCATTTCTCCAGCTTTTTGTTTTGTATGTGCTTTACTGAGCTAATGCCCTTTCTCTTCCGGGTACTGATTTGGCCCAAATCCGTCAACACCCTTGATGTCACCCCAAAATTAAATTAGTATTAATGAACGCATGATGTTAATGTGTATCGGTATACAACCGTGACACTACTGGATCTACCGGAGCCGGGAAGAGACATCCGGTTTGTTTTGTGCTATAAATATCGAAATAATTACTATGAACCACGCTTCCATTTGTATCGTGTTGTTTACAGAGGATTTGCTTGTTCTCGCATACCTTCATTGATAAAATGTTAAGCCGTGTTAGGTTGAAAATAGGTCACATGTATTCATCGGCACAATACATTGTTATAGCAAAAGGAATTTAAATTAAACACTCGCTTTCCTTTTAGCCAATCATCGAATCATTCGGTTCAATCCACTTGAAATGTTACGGTTTTCCATTATCGTTCCTTGCAAAGTTCAAGGCGTCTAGATAGTAATTAAAATATTTTCTCTGCTTGCATTGATGACGGGTCGTACTGTTTTGTGTTTTCATCTTGCATAAACCAAAGCTATAAGCTGTTTTTTTGACGTGTTTCTGTACACAAGCCGTTGTGTGGAGTC
Organism: Anopheles maculatus; assembly: GCA_002091835.1. Lineage (NCBI taxonomy): Eukaryota > Metazoa > Arthropoda > Insecta > Diptera > Culicidae > Anopheles > Anopheles maculatus. The sequence continues at coordinate 117,939 of KZ062484.1, read as the reverse complement.
CTGACGTGTTTTGAGCGTCTTTTAATTATTTATTTATGCATAATATATTTATTTTAACGGACGGACGACTGATGGGCGCATGTACGATGGGCAGACTTAAGTTTATTATTGTTTGTTAGGGGTAGAGTTACGATCAAAGCACAAGCGTTATGAAAATCGTGTAATTTCCAGATAGGATAGACTAAATATCCGACTTGCGAGACGATCCACATCCTCTGCGGTTCCGTTCCGGGTTGTGTTTGCTTGAAACGAACGTAGCGAATAACCGTTCTCAAAGAAAGCATAAGGGCAGCATAAGGGCGATCGTACAACACGCATTAAGGCGACATGGTTGAAATGTACGCGGTTTCTTTGCATCGGTTCGTGGAATGAGTGACGCTTTACATGCCGCACGTTTGCTTTATTCCGGCATTTAAAAGCAGACGGGAACGGGAATGAATATGCATGTATGTGTGTTGAAGCTGTATGTATTAGATGCATTCTGCAGCCGCGATACGCCGCGATACACTCCAACCAACAGCCTGAACTTATGCTGCTTAATGCTGCTAATGTCGACACGAATGGATGGGACTGATCTTCACGACCGATACTCGGATGATGAGGATGATTATTCTGTACCCCGTCTATGCAACCAGCTAAATATAACCGAAAGAACATTCTGAACGTTGTAGCTTCTGTGAGTTGCATTTTCCTAGACCTGAAACACGCTGCAGTTGTTGTTTTTATTTTTACTTTTGCTCCCCCCTCCATTAAACACCACAAAATTCCACCGGAATTGTAGCGTAGTCGGGATTGGACAGCGTACATAACATGTGATAGAGATCAATGGCATTGAGGAGGATTGCTTGAAGGAAGTATCACTAGTGGTTGGATATGATGGGGTTTGTTATTCTATAATTTTTGTAGGGATAACAAAATAGCTCCACATATTCATCAGCTTCAATTGCAATCAATACGATTGAATCTCCAAAAATACATAGGAATGATAGATTTAATTGAAGTGTCTATTGGAGAAACATTCATCCAATGTTAATTGATATGTGGTGGCACGAACGATTCAACTGTGCCTATAAAATATTTGTCCCCTCAAATAGGGAAAGTGGAGACACAAAATGTACGTTGCCTTATGTGTCTGTTTATATGATTCGCACGTTAATAATCGTTCCTCTTTCACAAACAATATGCTGCAGTTGTACCCGTGCCTATGAAACACAGAAATTGAAGCTGTGGCTCGGATGGAGGGATTGTAAGTCCATTTAATGTTTTGTTATGCTCGTTCGTGTATGTGTGTACTGTTTTATTATATACCACCATAGCCCTCCGTTCCCGGTCGCACCAATAGTAGCAGATGAGAAAAAGGGAGAATTTTTTGAGTCAAAACAGTGGAATGGCGTCAGCTATTGGAGTATTATTGGAGCCACGTGGACGGCTTCAAATTCCGATTTGTAGGGTTGTTGTTCGTTTTAATGTTGCTTCCGTGACTAGAACTGAAGTACTGAAATGAACGGCGGAACGATATTGTTGCTTGGTGAACAGCGCCAAAAGGGAAAAATTTGTTTTTGTTTTATTTCATATAATGCCAATTTACACTAGTAAGAGAGTGAGGTTAAGATAAAGTCGAATCTATGTTTCTATTTACGTTTACAACAATTTCTTTCCTTCTTAACGTTACAGGCACTTCTGACGGACAGTTCCTTTGAGGACAGTCACTGGCCACCGGAGCTCGTATTGCTGCGGGAAAAGTTCACAGCCAAGAGCCAGCTGGAAATCACTCAACTGCAACTCAAACATGAAGAAGAGGTTAGTGTAGTGCACCACCTCGTACCGATTGCAGCATCTTAAATGTTTGCAAAATGATGCAAAAGCTATATTTTTCAATCTTTCCACTCTCCATTTCCAGATGGCTCGCATGAAGAACGACTTCGAGAAACAGTTGCAGCGCAAGCTGAAACGTCACACCACCTTTGATTCTAGTCGTGGTCTCGATAAAATCATTAGCGAGCGTGATAACCTACGGGAGCTATCATCGACCCTGCGTAATGTGGTCGGTGGACTGGCAAAGTATTTCTCGATATGTGAAGAAGATCTCAACAGCACTGTGCTGGAAGAATTGCAACGCTGCCAACAACTGCAACACCAAGCCAATGAATCACTGCTGCCAGTTGATGCGAGTGCCGATGAAAATCAGCTAGTAGCGGCTGCTGACTGTACTGCCACCGATAGTGTACTAAACGTCACCGATGTGTCCTTCCTAGCATCGTGTAAACTGCTTAAATTCGCACCAAATGTTTCTGGTATCATATCAATCATCGACGATCCATTGTTAGTGGAGTACGTGTCTGCGACAGGACAGCAAGGACGGGATGAAGATACGGAACCGGAAAACATATCACTCAATCTGGAGGAATGCATGGAGCGGTTAAAGGCAGAAGCGCTCAGTTTACTTGCCCTATCCGAGCGAATCAAAGAAAAATCTACACCAAAGGATGACGAGTCGGATAAGGCTTCGGAAAAGAACGACAGTTGCGAGGAAGAAGATGGGCTGAAACGGCGCGGAAAAACTGTTGTTAAAACTCTTGCAAGTGCTCGGTCGTTTGACGAAAACATTGTGCGGGAAGTCACACCGGAGCGTGATGCTAAAACGAACGCTCTCAACAGTTGTCGTAGTCTTCCGATCGATCTAGCAGGGTTGCAGCTAAACGGTGAGCTAAATATGCAGCTGCATGAGCTGAAGAATCGGCTGCTTAAGTCCGAAGATGAGCGAAAGCTGCTCGAAACGGAGCTGGCCGAAGCACGCAGCAAGCAGAACAGTCTGGTGAGCGAGCTGTCCGAAACGAAGCAGCATCTGCTGGAGTTAAACAGTCAACGAGTGGAGTTTAGTGAGGGTTACGGAACGAATGCACTACTGCCGACCGCTCAGCGAGTGAACAATTCGTTTGTGGAGTTGCAAGAGAGAGCGAAGGCGTTGCTGGGCAGTGCTGAGCCCGGCGCAGATCAAACGATCGAGGACAATTCCATGTTGTTGCAACTGGTGGAAGATTTCTGTCGCGAAGGGGAACGGTACCTCGAGGACGGCAAACGAGACCGGATGGATTTGCAATCGCAGGTAGGATTTGTTTGGATAGGCTTCCGTATCGAAATCTTTGCTTTACGTTTGCTCTTTCGATCGCAGTTAGAGGTTTTAATCTAAACATTTTGTTTGAGCTCATTCACACAGCAGCGGGATAAGGGTGTGATGTCGTTTTCAAAAAAAGTATGCTCTAATCTCAGGAAATGGCGCAATAACCACCAAATGTTTCATTTAAAGGGTTGTAGGCGTGAAGTAGAAGCATACAAACGCACTGAGGTGTGTGAAAATGGTTTGCCCTTTTCTACCGTTTTAATGCATGCCCTAGAAACGTCAAAACTTATCGACCTCCTATACGTTGTCAGCCGATTGAAGGCACATGCCTGTTGCCCACATGCATTTCCACGTGGTGTGTGAGCTGTATAGTCGGGAGTGTTTCTCTTACGAAGTTTAATGAAAACTGTCATCGGCAGATAGGATTAACATGGGAGCAATTTTTATACCTTATCGATCTAACGTGCGGTACGATACTAGCTAGACCAACGAGATGGTCATTGCAGAAAAAGGATTTATTCTATTTTTTCTTCTTTTTACGAATTAGTATTCATGCAAGCGAGAGAAGAAAAAAAAACTCCGTTGACAATGTTAATGACGACGTAATGGTGTGCATAAAAATGATTTTTCCGTTGCCTGTTTATCGTCGCACACGCGGAACGCAAAATCATCTCTTTAATTTATTCCAGATAAGAGAAACATCCTTCCGTTGACACCATTTCTCTAGTTGTTGTTGTTCGAGTTGCCACTCTCTTTTGTGCAGTTGTTTCAACACAACTGGTATTGGTTTTTGGCGCCTCGTGTCTGTACACAGGGGCTTACTTTTTGTACCGTCCGAAATTGCTTATCACTGTGGGTGGAAGGATATGGCTCCAGCTTTGCTGCTATGCCTTGCTATTATTATTATCCTAGGGGCTGGTGGTTGGTGCACGATTTCCAAGAACTGCCTTACGCTGTCATTGCTTGCAACATTGTTATTATTGTTTCTGCGTCTCGATCTCAAATCGTTTATGTTTTCTTGCTTTCGTTTCATGCTCGTGTTTGCGTTGGTGCGCTGTGTGCTTCTGTTGCCATATTGTGCGCTGTGCGTGTGCTGTGTGTGCAACATTCGACTCGTCGGCTTTCCGATGTTGGAATGAATGAAATACCAAAATACTTGCCAAATGTTCAATGGAAAATCGATTAAATGCTGCTGCTGGTGCTGCTGACTGCTCGACCGAAATGTCTCATCGATACAAAAATGGATCCCGGGTAACATTGCCGCTGCAGATTGAAGCGGCCGATAAACAGCTTAAAGCCACACGACAGTTCCTTGAGGATCAGGCTGCTGAACGTGAGCAGGAACGTGACGAGTTCGTCAAGGAAATCGAACGTCTCAAGTGCGCGATGCGTGAGAAGGAAAAGGATAAGGTGAACTATGAGCGTGCCAGCAAGGAGGTAAGTTTTAGGTCGAATGTAAACGTGTAGGTGTTCGAATGTTTTGTGTGGGTGTTCATGGTGGACACAACCGGGTGCACTGGTGCCGGCCATCACATACCACTGTCTGTTGCGCCAATGGTTGCTTCTTTCGCTTCTGGTGGGCTCAGCAAGCACTGGCACGTCCTTTGTCGCGTGTTTTTTCGCGTGCGTTGTATCAAGTGTTTGTCGCTCCGTGTCGATAGAAAAGAAACAACAAAAATACACAAGACGCTTTTCTTTACACTCACACAATCACATGTACACGCAAAGCATAACTTTCAAGCTATACGGCGTATGGGAGCGGGTGTGATTGTGAAGACACTACCATATGTTTAAAATCGTATCTGTGGTAAACAAACGTTGATTGGGGGCTGGAGTTGGATGGTGCTGAATAATCATAATAGACTAGCGGTATACAGCGGGAAAAATACACACACACACACTCAAACATAACATATCTGTTTACAAAACACCTCTCTAGATGCTGCAGTATAAAACATATTAGTACGCAATAATGATAAGCCACGTAACATTCGATTGGAAATCACCTGTAGCTATTCCTTTACTAACATGTCACATTTCACATATCTTGTTCTCTTCTTCCTTTCTTTTATGCAATGCTTTGCGCCACCAACTGTAAATGCACATCACACGCGTGTTTCGCACCACAATAACAATCGACATCGGTCAAACAATCACTGTCAACGAACGACCAAATCTTGCCGGCGTTTTTCTGTACGGTATCGAATTCAAATTGAATGTAAATTCTGTGCGACCATAACCATCTGTTAATAATTGATTTTTTAATTATTTGTCCTCTTAACATTTCCTCTTATTGATTGAAAACTGAATTAACTGATTATCTGGTTATAACCATGGTTTGGTTGATGGAATTGAATTATGATTTATTGTTTCATTTTGTATACGTATTATTTCTTTTTTCCCACCGCCGTTCTCGTATTGTAAATGCACTCTTTCACCATAATTTAGGAGGGATGCGTGAGCGACTGTAGATATGCAAAAGAAAATCGGGCAATTGCTGCAAACGTAAGTGTAGTGTTTCTTAAGTTTAGTGTTAATGATTTTTATTTTAGCGCCTTAGGTTGTAGTGTAGAGAATAGGCTTAATGCACCACAGCAAAACAAAAATGCTTTCTTGTACTTGTATCTTGGGTGCGTATTTATTTGTAGTTTTAACTGCTTTGGTACTTGGAACAGCAATAAGGAGGCTGGCTTAATTTCACTACTTTCTAGAATATTGAACAATGCATTTAATAGCAGGTACAGTGTTTGTAGCTGAAGAGGAAGTATAAAACACGAAACACTTTTAAACTTAAACTAAACTAGATTTAATGTATCTATATCATGGCAATGGTTTCATTCTCAATGGTTATTAAGGATTCAACACATAAACTAAGAACGATAGGGGAAGCATACTATAGTTTAACGTGTAATCAACGATTACAATACTGTATAGAGGAAAAGTAAATTAAATCAATTTCGCTACGTCGTACACAAAAAAGGTTCGAAGTCTATTTTATGCAACTGCGCCATACATTCGGAAATGAATCGACGACGAACGAAAAATTACAATGGGCGTCACCTAACGGATATTGCTTTCAATGTTTTTTTTTTTAAATTTTATCATTGTAGAACTATGTTAGTATTTCTTCATTTTCAATAAGCACACAGGTACAATAGCTTATGTTATCAATCGGGGAGTCATTTATCTTTTTTCTTCTGATTTACTTCTTTCCGGACCCTTATCCGGATTTCAATCTTGGTTCAAATTGTTTTCCTCAACCAACACCGAACTCATATCCCGAATGCTCACGCGCATACTGCTAGAGGATAGATTTTATGTCTATTTTCATCGTTCATACCATCATCTCATTTTGCGTCGTTATCGTCATTTCCTACCTTCTTTTTCATTTCCAGTAGTGTCACGACTGACTATGATAGGATTAATGCATGGTTTGGAGCTCGACATCAGTTTTGAACTAAGAAATGTGTTCAGTAGCGGAACTGAAATGAAGTGTAGATTGATTTAGTGAAAAAAAGAATACAAAATCGTGATACATGATAGCCTGCGTCGAATAGCACGGTGCCATTGAGAATGAAAACTGAAATTTTGAAATTCGATAGGGCTTACTTAACTCCCTCCGAAGATTTCATGTACAAACACCAGCTATATTGTGCCACATTTAGTAGAAGCTAGTTGTAGCGATGGGTTAATCATCGCGTCGAGGAGATGTTTAAAGTTTGGTTTACTACAAAGTAACAGAAGGAAGCATAAATATGGACAATATCCATGAGCAGGAGAATTTGGCTAAAAAAGAAATGAAATTATTCTTAGTAATAACTAAATCGCGTGCATTTCCTGTGTGCGCGGATACATTGCAATTGTTGTCAACAGCTGGAATCGATGGAACAGCAGGTAAAGGAGCTAACGACACAGATAGCCGACCGAGACGATCGGTTGCGAAAGATGGAAGCTGACCTGAAGGATTCAATCGATAAGGGCTTCACGTTGCGAGAAATTATCTCCGAGCTGGAAACCCAAATCGAAAGCAAGACAATCAACGAGCATGTGCTGGAGACAAAGGTGAAGGTGAGTAGAAGATTAGAAAAGCGAAACCAAGGCGAAAAGTGCCTTATGATGGTCAATTTCATTCTCCGTTTCTTCCAGGAGCTGGAGAAGTACATCGACGTGCAGAATCAGCAAAATGAATCACTCCACCAGGAGATGGAAAGTGTCAAGACGGATTTGGTTGGTCGGGGGTATGACGAAAAGATTGCCAAGCTGGAGGAAGAACTACGGCAGCGCCAACCATCGGCCGAGCAGAACATCGTTCTGGAGGCGCTTACTGTTCAGCTACGTGACATCGAGGAAACGCTCGAGCGCAAAACGAAAAATCTGGAAACGCTTCATTCTACTTCTGGTGCATCGCTGGGCTGTAGTAGTCCATCGGAAGATGTTTCCGTAAATCAGGACAGCCCGTTACATCGGCAGCGGAAAGCTGGGTCAGCGGGTAGTGCGGAGGACGGTTCGCCGAGTGGTGATAAACCCAAAGTTACGCCCTTGCCGGTCGATGAAGTGCAACGAATATTCGATAAGCTGCATCGGCACTCGCGCGTCGAGGATGTCGCTATCAAGCGCATCAACGATCTTGAGATGCAAATTAGCAACATCAGGAGTGGTTATGCGGTAAGTGATCGATTTTAACATTATCATTACATTCCTTCAGCGGGGGCAACCGAAAAGACTGTAAATGTCTGTTTACTCAACTATTTTCCGGCCAACAAAATCAAATGTTCGGCCTTTATTGGGTACCGCATTTGGCTGCCGAAAGTACAACGTGTCACTCACGACGGTATCTCTAATCCACATCAAATTTCCTGTCGAATTGCACAAAGAACTGTTTGATTATGTTAAAATTTGTCAGCGTTTTGAAAATATTAACATAAAAAAACGACGACAACGGAACACAATTTTAATGGTTTTTGAAGTGTGATGCTCGCCATTGTTTCCCTTTTCGGTCTGTAGCGTTGGTACGGTGTGTCTTATTAGCTTTGTATAAAATTAACGATTAATAAGAGCAATCATTCTAAAGAGTTATAAATTATTGCGAAATGTACCACACCTGGTACCTGGTAGAAATCATTTGCGACAATGATCAGACGTGGGTTCATCTTTCCACAGAGTTTAACCTGAAGTATACATAAACAACTTCTTGAACCGTGATGAATATGTAAAACGTTGCGTGCGAAACAGTCAATCATCTCGACGTAAAAAAAACTATATTCTCTCTGTGATTTTATATTTTCGAACTAACGATAATGCTGTTAGGAGTATGTGTTGAGTGATGAAGTGATTCTCATGCCACTAAAAATCGTGCTGTGTTTATACGCCCTGACGCGTAGTTGCTGCTGTTTTGAATAGCTGCATGAAAACGAAATAGTCACTAGCACATTGAGGATCAACGGCTACCTACGCTTGGTTTGTGATAGGAAACTGGACCTTGAATGATGATATTTATAGCGCGTTGAGTAGGAACCGATCTACCTCGTTTTCGGCCTCCGAAGTGTCTGGCCGTATGGAAATAAACATTTTAAACCGATTTTTGTGTATGGAACTGTATTGGCATGGGTGCGAGAAGTGACCGTCGCTCTATTTTACGTTTGGTTTGCAGTGTCAAGCGCTTCACTGCATCACTGTCCCGCTGGGTGACAGACAGTAGCGAAACAACTTCACCACTGTGCGATCAAGTCAAAGTCCGGTCAATGTCACACTCACCGTAATCACTCTTACCTAGACGACTGACATCAAATAGCGGGGACATTAGGTTCGGCCCATTGAGAAATGTTCTACGTTTGTGTGTTTGTTTCCATGTTCAATGTCATGTGACATAAATCGTTTGGAGTTTGCAATATGCTGCTGGGAAAGTAACACGCACATCCTAATGGCAAACCATTGTAGTTGATCTTCTGATGTTACTGAAGATCAGATAAACTTAATTTATACATGTCCACACAAACATTGCTCAATGAGATGAACCCTCCAACACATTTGAACGCTTGGGGATCTTAATTTGTCGAGTTGTGTATTCATAAACGATGTCTTTATGATCGTCGGAGTAAAGTGAAAGAGAAAGTTAATTCGTCCGGTTTTATGTGACCACGCAACATAGAACCCGGTTGAGCGGTATAGTTCTCTTCACTTTTCGCTCGCACTCTCTTTCATTCTTTTTAAGTTTTACATTGCGCAGCCGCCCTCAGTTTGCGCCCGCGACTTAATGCACGGGGAGCCAGTGTTTGCCGGTCTTGCGCGAGTTCTGTACTACCTCGAACAAGAGAGGTCGCTCAGTCGATATAACTGCATGGGTGCTGCCGGAAGACTTGTCAGAACCACGTACCCCGTGTATCGATATTTCCTTGTCGCGTGTCGTAGGGTGTCTGTGGCTGCAGTTTAAAATTACACGATCAATCAAAGTGACGAGTAAAACGAGGAGTATCTTTCGAGTGCAGTATGTTTTAGAATGATAAATTTGTGCTACTACCGATCAGCGGCGGTGTGGTGGACGTTCCAGTGTTGCCAGCTGCTCCTTCGAGTTGAACGGTTGCCCTGATCTTGTTGCTCTTTCGGGTGGCCTTTCGCGGTTTATTAATAGTGTGCAATATACTCGACCGTGTACGATGCTGGTGAATGATGTACGTGTACGCAAATGATGAGCGATTATTTCCGACCGTTGTGTCATGCCCGTGTCTGTCGTCTCGTGCGCATTTTTGCTGTTGCGTTAGCATCGAGCTACAATTTGAAATCTCGTATGAACTGATGACGTGCGCGCAATGTGTATCATTGTAGTTGCTGCTGGTAATACCTATGTGGATTTATTCCACGCAGCTTCCTTCGAGTTCAATCGCAAGGGGATTTGATGGAAGATTTACTTTTATTAGTGTCCGCACATAAAATACTGCCAGGGAGCCAGCCATCTTTACACACCCCAACAGGGAAGATCTAAGCATTTCCTGTGCAATGATGCCTCTCGTGTCAGCTCACCCGAACAATATTTATTCTATGAATATCGTTGTTTCCGTCTTGCTCCAACCTTCCAAAAATGGTGTCACAGTTTAAAGACATGGGGTTTCATGATTGCGTTACCGCTTTACGGTAGTGTTTGCAGCATTAGCAGCTATGCTGCATCTGTTTACACCACGGTTCTCTCCCTCTGTGTGTGTTTTTGGTTGTGCGTTGTGATCGCACCCAGACGGTTCGCCCTTGCTGGAACTAACCTAAATTATATTTTTCTGGAGGGGAAGCATCTCCGGACTGTTTACGATCGGAGTGTAATAGTGTAGTGATGTGATGTGCTGTTGACGGTTGGATTTCTTTATTCATTGGGGAATGTATTTGAATTTCGAAGAACACATCAGTTAGTTTCCGGTAGTACTGGATCAATATTCTGATGTGTTTTTGGGCATGAGACGTACAAAAACAGAGAAAAGATGCATTATTTATAAATTTGAATTCAATCGTTTTGAGTCTTTGAATTTGAGAATTTGTTGAATTTTGATTCTCAAGGAATTATGTATTAAGAAATGTTTTGAATTTCGTTTTAGTTCATGCACCCATATATTTATATTTTTATTTGTTGAGAAGAAAACGAAGGTGAAGAGTATTTTAGAATATTTCCTTCCCTGCGTGTTGTATTGATTCATAAGAAATATTATTATCCAATCATCTAAACCAGAGTTCTCTAAATTCAACGATCTTTGGAGTTCTCGAATGCGACCCACAGAGACCTTAAATTTAATTATAATCAATAGTACATGGTAAAAATGTTGGATTACAATTTTTGAATGTTGCAGTACACTACTACACAAGATATGCATTTGATACCAAAATAACATCATCGTCCTAATCATTCGGATGTGAGCGATGTTTACAGTGAAAAAAAAAAAGAATCCTTTCAAGAGAGTTATTAGCTAAGCAACTACATATACTTATTATTAATATACTTTATATTATAAACTACTGCTTTCATAGAAACAATAATCCAAATTACAATTACGAAAACAGTGTCTTTAGAAATTGATCACAGTTTTTTGTAGGATATGCTTGTTTTTTTTATCTCATTTATCGTATAATGATGAGAACTCTTTGTAAATTAGTTTGCCGATAGGTTGGCTGCAAGCGAGCTTTTTTTATGGCTTACTGATTCAAAACACCTGCAATTGACAGCAGTGTTCCGGATCGTTACGCACTCCAAGAGCAAGGCAAGAGAAGAAAAAAACGTTCCGATTAGTGGGTTTCCTGTGGACTTGTGAAGACATTGACTGAACCAGGCAAAACAGACCTCCGGCAATTTTAAGCCGGCAGGTTTTGTTGAAATGTGAAATGCAAATCACGTGTCCAACGAAATTCCAACGTTGGTTTTTTGGGTTTCGCTACCGTCGAGGGAACCGCCACACGCTGTAACACACACATAAACGTAACGACATTGACATCCGGATATTGATGTACAATATGTCAAGATGCGAAACGGTTCGGATGGTTCAGAAAAGGTCGAAGATAATGTTAAGCTTTTGCAAAATATACGTTGCAGCTGATTGTTGGGTCGGAACGGGACTAACAAACTTCAACAATGGAATTTAAAATAGGTTCAATAGAGAAATATAATCAGATTTGAAAAAAAAGGAAAACCTCCAAGCACCGTACGAAGCGAGGGAAACGCGAAGAATAATAATCTGTGCATAGAAAAAATCGAGGCTCCTAGTTGTCGGAGAAGGATGCTCCCTCATCATCAAAGTTTCATGATTTTTTGTATGGCTAGACGATTTGTGCTGAATGAAATCGGATGTTACCATAGTGTAAATGGGTGTGAGAATACTGGACAGCACTAAGCAAAGCCAACAGTGAACGATACCGTGGTAGCACCGAATGCGACTAGACTTGGGCCCCTGTCCGTACTGCCTCGCTCCATGGTGAATGTACATTAAGATATAAGCAGTGCGGTGGAGTGTTGTTGCCGTGTTAAAAATAGCGCCCCTTTGTGCTGGTGCTGGAGTATCGTGTTTCGTGTATCGGTCGTTGGTACGGTGTGGCGGTCCAATGTTTCCGAGTATCAGTTCGGGTAGCAGCAGCGGCAATAACAGTAGCAGCGGAGACAGTGGCATACTCACGACGCTGAACGGAGCAGGGTTTAAGAAAGTGGTCGGCTTGGTGGAGCCTTTTGGAGTAAGTATCGCCCAAGGCAACACAGATATGGCAGCATCGAAACGAATCGTTTTTAGGAATCGTTCAAAGGATACCAAAAATGACTGGTAAAGTTATGGCGATAGGACCAGAAGCAAGAAGCAGAAGAATGGGGTGATGATGTGGGCTCAAAGTTAATGATAACGACGAAGTACCTACCTATCTTCCACGCGATTCAGTCAATCCAATTAGCATGCCACAAACAAGGCTGGTAACTGTTGCTCTACGCAGCTTCACCTTTTTGCTGATTAAAATCACGCCAATTCTCCTTTGGCGCATCTTTGGCCGGGTGATTGGTACGGGCGGTCGTCACGAAATGAATTGGCAATATTTTTGGACGGTTGTGATGAATGAGCGATACATTTTTCTAGCAATCTGTAGTAATTAAGATTCAGGCATTCAGCTTTTGATACTGTAATTGAGTGAAAGGTCAAAAGGTAGGCCAGTATCTACCGGAGAACGTATGAGATTATCGGTTGATCAATATGGAAATTTATTTATATATTTATATGAGCTAGTCACCCAGCTTCGTTTGGCTTGCTGAAAAAAAAGTTTAATTGTGATATTTTGTAGTATGCGTATTATACATATATTATTTAATCGAGACATACATTTGGGAACAATAAGCCTGCAATAAGTCTGTGTACTTTATCTTTCAATCTTTTAACTGTTCACGGCGATTTAAATATTAAACTTTCGTTACTTTGAACGGTACATCGTTATCACTCGCCAAAATTCACTTGCTGTTGTCAGAATTCAGAAATCACAAGGTTTTTGCTGCACGACGTTATTCTTGCCACAGCGACCTACGATGTTTCTCACTGGACAGATAACGGCAGAAAACTCCTGATCAGTTTACATTCGTTATTTGCGGATCAAAATTGTAGTGTCGATGACAAAAAAAGCTCTTTCCATGGCAAACCATCGCAACAATGTAGAATTTAAATCTGACCCCGTACACATTCTTGGACATCCACGGTAACAGAACGATGAATGTGCACATCCCTGTGTCATAATCAAACGATCCACCGTCCATGCCGAGACCGTAAACGACTGCTCTCGTGGCGCTGTTTCTATTTGCAACTGAATGTCAACTGCCTCTTACTTCCCTGTTGCTGTTGGGAATCGGTGCGTTGCGTGTATTGGGATTTAGTGTATGCCGTATCGTATCTTGAGTTGACTGATTGTGTTCGCTTTTGTCTGTGTTACGCTAACAAAGCATGGAGAATACCAGAACACATAACTCTTGGCTAAATTGGAATTCTAGGGAGTATTATTGATTGTTCGAGCTGAAGAGTGCTCGGAGATTATTAAACTAGTTCACCACATTTTTTTGATAACTATCTGGCCGTAATAAAGAAAATAATAAAAAGATTGATAATAAACTAATAATTTTTGTTTGTTTGAATTATTTAATGTATACTCAATTTAGGAGCTTCAGCACGAGCGCGATGTACTGCAGGAGAAAATGTCTGAACAATCCTTGAAGATCTCATCCCTCCAGACGAAGCTAGACGAGCAGCGATTACGCGCTGAAGAACTGCACCGGCAAGGCACGTCTCAGCTCACCGTAAAGGTTCACGATCTGCAAAACGAGCTGCACAATCTGAAGGAAACGCTGCAGACGCGCGACAAGCAGATTGTCAATCTGAAACAGTTCCTCGAGAACAGTCAACAGGCGATTGCACGTCAAGAGAAGGAACTAGCCATGAATCAGGACGGTGCCGAACGTAGCCAACACGAGCAACGGCTAGAGGCGGAGCTGAAAGCGAAAGAATGGAGAATACCAGAACACATAACTCTTGGCTAAATTGGAATTCTAGGGAGTATTATTGATTGTTCGAGCTGAAGAGTGCTCGGAGATTATTAAACTAGTTCACCACATTTTTTTGATAACTACCTGTACGTAATAAAGAAAATAATAAAAAGATTGATAATAAACTAATAATTTTTGTTTGTTTGAATTATTTAATGTATACTCAATTTAGGAGCTTCAGCACGAGCGCGATGTACTGCAGGAGAAAATGTCTGAACAATCCTTGAAGATCTCATCCCTCCAGACGAAGCTAGACGAGCAGCGATTACGCGCTGAAGAACTGCACCGGCAAGGCACGTCTCAGCTCACCGTAAAGGTTCACGATCTGCAAAACGAGCTGCACAATCTGAAGGAAACGCTGCAGACGCGCGACAAGCAGATTGTCAATCTGAAACAGTTCCTCGAGAACAGTCAACAGGCGATTGCACGTCAAGAGAAGGAACTAGCCATGAATCAGGACGGTGCCGAACGTAGCCAACACGAGCAACGGCTAGAGGCGGAGCTGAAAGCGAAAGAGGAAGAGATTCGCGTACTAAAGGAACGCATCAAGAACGAGATGATCAATAAGGCCGCCCTACCGGATCTGATGGAGACTATACTGGCGGACAAGAATGAAGAGATCGATCAGCTGAAAGAAAGGTTAGCACAGTACCAGCAAGTGGCGACGAATCAGGCGGATGCAAATCAGCGTAACGATGGTGGCGCACTGGCGAAGGATGACGATGGGGGGCGAACGCTGAGCGATGTCGTTTCTATTACCGATTGTGACGAATCGGACATGGTGATGCGAAGGATGCCGGAACAGAACGCACTGGGAGGTATATTGCCGGCACACAGCATTCCAATGGTGAGTACACGGGCGCGAGCCCAGCATGGCAATAATGCTCGATTGTTTGGACGCCATTGCGGTGCGAATCGTACCGATTGTTTGATGTTTATACTAACGCATAGTTTTTTTGAATTCTTTTTGCTATTCTGATAAAATAAAAATATTGGCGTGGATCACCGGTCTTCCGTGTGTGCGTGTGTGCTTTAATGTGAGCTACATGTTTGCGTCTATTCTCTTCCTTTTCGCCGTACGGACTAATTCAAATGCAGATGTTCCTGACCGACTTCTGTATACTGACGATAAAGGTTACGTTTGCTTCCGAGCGAGACGATAATTATTGCGATTGTGCACACACATTTCGCTCGGACACGGCCACTACTGACGCATTCGTTGTCCGGTTCTACCCAGCCACGGGTCCTATTTCTGGCTGTGCGCTAGCAGTTGTTTGCCATAGTAGTATCGTGCATAATGTTGTTTAGCACTGATGTGAAATGCGATAGTATCTCCATTAGATCGTAGTTAGGAAGTTGTTGGGCTTTTCGAATCTCAGCCTCTGTTAATTGGAATAAGCACTCCAAAAACGTTCTCTGCTTGATATGTAGAATGGATAAAAAAGAAAACGTTAGCATTTGGTTTGGTTATTATTTCAACTTCGAACATTGTTTTACATATGTGAACGCTTGTTTTATGGCCTTTAAAAAAGATGTAACATTACAGGTGTCTTCAGTTGATATGGCCAAATCATCATCACTTTAGGTAACGTTGGTAGATGTTATGGCAAATCAATCATATATAGTATCTAGACAGTGGCCTGCCGCAGATTTTAACACCACGATAAATGCCACTCGTTTATTATAATTTCTCTTAGGAACTAAACAAACAAATCACCACTCTCCATTTTTATAGCTAGTATTTCTTCCGATTCGATGAAGCGTTGTCGATTGTCCTGCAGTCAAGCTTAACATCTGTCGCCGTTGCCTTAAGAGTTTTAGATTTTATTTTATTAATTGAATATACCTCGCCTGTATAATTCTTGATCTCAATAATTTTCGAAGTTCCTAAAGATAATCATGATTTTCCATGCGCATTACTGTCTTATAATATGTCTTATACTTTATTTTAGCATCATGCCAACCGTTAAGTTTGTTTAATGTCTAGGTAGAAATAAACAGCATTACACCATTTTCTACTGCCATAAAATCCAAGATATAACATGTTTTAAATCATCATGGTTTCATGTCGACTGTAGTAGATTTAACCAACAATATGTCTGCAAATCATAATGTGAAACTAATCCCTTTCTACGTACATTTTGTGCACACTCGTTTGTTTGTTTATCACACTCCAATAGGATTCCGGTTCATCACTGCTTCCGAACCATTCCAAACAATCATCCGTCCCGTTGGGAGGACACATGCTGAGTGGTGGCCATGATTCGACGATGCTCAACTCCATTCCGCTTCGTTCGAACTTTTTCCACGACGTCTGTTCAGCCGTTCCACGTGTACCGGATCAAACGCGCAGCAGCGTACCGACACCGGAATGTGTCCCACGTCAGATCGACTTTTCGTTGGCCGATGACGGATCGCCGCAGTTCGGCACTCACCGCCTGTCAGCACCCGCTGCCCCACAAATGTTGATGTTTTTCGGTGCCAATACTACTGGCATCGGTCCGAGATCATTAGTCCGGGAACCGGCCGTCATCGAGGAAATTATTGAAGATGAAGAAACGTCTAATCAGGACATTGTGGTACAATCTGCTCAACCCATCGCAAAGACAAGCCTAGAGAGTGAGGTAGAGTCGTTAAAGTTAAGCCTAGATACGGTAGTAAATGAAAAAAACGAGCAGATTGAGGGGCTGAAAGTCGAGCTGCAGGCGAAACTGGAGCAGATGGCGGATCTGCAGGTTGAGCTGGCCGCTCGGAACAAGCTGTACGAAGATTTGATGCATGAGAAGAAAGAGCTGCGAGATGAGGTGGAAAAGGTGAAGCAAGATCTGTGCAGACTTGATCAGCAGGCTCACGATATGCAGCGAAAAGATGCCGAGCTACGGGAAGCATTAGAACAACTCCGCCAGAAAGAAATCGAGCTGGGTGAGATGAACTCAAAGTACGAAAACGTACGCCTCGAGATGGAGGACGTTACGAAAGAAGCTACGGTTCTGCGTGCTGAACAACAACGACAGAAACTGGAGGTGGACACACTCAGGCAGCAAGTTGAATCGCTGAACAAAACTATCGGACATAAGGATGAACTGATGTCAAAGCTGGAAAAGGATTTGAAATATCTGGAACAGTTGCGTTCCCTAAATTCAAAGGAAACGGAGCTGAAAATTATGCAAGGCAATTATAAGGATCGCTTGCATGAGATCGAGATACTGAAGGAAGACAATCGCTTCCTGACGGAGGACATAACCCGTTTGAAGAACGAAATTGCCCGCAGTAATAATTCACTCAGCTCAAACCCATCGCTTGTCGAGGCGTTGAAGCAAAGCTGCACCAAACTCGAGGAAGAACTGCAGGAAACGAAGCTTTTGCTGACGGAGAAGATGTTGGCACTAGAACGCGTAAGGATCGATCAGAGCAGTTGCCAGCATGAAATTGAAGATTTACGCTCTGCATTAAAGGAAAAAGAAATGATTATACAACAGATCGGTGACGATGGAAACAGTCTTCATGAGGCATTATCTAACATACAGGAGAAAATGCAGGAGAAAAACGTTGCGCTCAATAGTAAGTTGCGTGAGGAACAGGAGCGTAATGCGCAGCTGCAGTCGGAGATGGAACGATTGCGGCAACAGTTGCAACGAAGCGATAACTCATCCAGCCCGAAACCCTTCTCAGTGGAGGAGATCGCAGAACAGCTAGAAAAGGAGCTCAACTATTCGGCACAACTAGATTCGAGCATTCTGAAAGCGATTGAGAGCGATGAAATGAACACCGACGAAGAACGGCAAGGCGTTTCCGATACGTTGGGAAGAAAGTCTGGCCCACGGAAGCCTTCCGAGCTGGACGATTTGAGGCAGAAATTGCAACTGGAGCTCGATAGAGGGAGGAAGATGCAGGAACTGCTCGAAGGTGAGAAACAAAACTCGGCCGCCATCCAGCAACAGGATGCAGAAATTATCGAAGCAATGCGCATTCGATTAGAAGCAGCACTGGACAATGAGAGCACGTTGCAGCGATTGCTGGAAGAAGAGCGAACTAAAAATGAACGACTTTCGCGCATGGTTGGTGGACTGCAGCGTACAAAATCATTCGATAATTACCTCCTGTTGAAGGGTAAGAGTTCGCCACAGGATGGATCACCACAGCGACGTCTTAACAGAAGCAACGAGTTCGAAACGGAAATGGTGGCACGGTATGAAAGTGAACTGAAGTTCTTGACGGCACAGAATGTACGGGAGCGCGAGAGAACGGCCGACCTGCAGCGAGTGCTCGAACGTGAACGGGAACGATTCGAGAGGGAAATTACCGAACGGACCGAACACGGCGAACAGGTAAAGAAGGAACTGAACCGTGTGCTGAAGGAGAAGGAATCGCTCGAACTCGAATTAGATCACGAACAGGAGAAACTGGAACTGGCCCACAAAGAGATCGAAAGCTTAGAAAAGCGTATCGGTGCGCTGCAGGAAGCGGAAGCACTTCGGTCGGCACGTCGAGAGCGAACCTCCGGCCAGAACTCGCTAGAGTATCAGGAACTTAAGCTCCGTCTAGAGGGTGTGGAATTCGAGCGCAATCAGCTACGCGACACGGTGCAAAGTCTCCGCTCAGAGGTGGAACGACGACGCGTGCGAGAAGCACATCTAACAGAAGCGCTGTCGCGCGAAAATTCCCTAAACGCACAACAACAGATCGTTCCAGAGGAGTTCCTAAACAAGCTGAAGGATCTAAACCGTATGCTGGAGGCGAATGCACGTGAAAATCAGCAGCAGGCAGAAACGGTACGGTTCATGATGGAGGAAAGGCGTGCGTTGCAGCACCGTATCCAGGAGCTGGAACGATACAACGTTCACAGCAGCGGAGGAGCTCATCACCAGCAGCGGGAAGACTTGGAAGAGCGAGCAAATCACCTGTTCGGGAAGTATTTACGCTCAGAAAGTCACCGGAAGGCACTGGTCCACCAGAAGCGCTACCTACAGATCGTACTGACCACATACGAAGAGAACGAAGCGAAAGCGCTTGCCCTACTCAACGCACAGCTTCCGCCCGGCCAGCTGGAAGTGCTTGCCCTATCGAGTGGACCACGCTCTCTCGACTCTTCCTCGCATCCTTCGCGCCGTAAATCCTTCCGTTCGATCGTGACAGTGATCGTGGCTATCGAACGGATGAAGTATCTCGTCCGCAAATGGCACGGAGGACGACGTGTGTGTGCGAAGGCCATCTTTTCGCAACCGTTCAGTCCCCGGCGTTCGCAGTCGGCTAGCACGAACGTTTGGGCCCGTTCACCCGGCTCGCACTTCGTGGAGTATGGTACGGCGGCAGGTGGCGATACTGGTGGAATCGTGCGGATGGAACGTGCTGAGCCGATACCGCCACAGGTGTTCGGTGGAGGTGGTGGCGGTGCTTTTGCGAGAACACTTGCCGTACCGGTTGCATCGCCAAGCTCTTCACTGCGGATGTCCGTAGACGTTTTGGAAACTCTCCGGGAGCATCAGCATCCTCAAACGCACCAGCAACCGCAGTACAATCGGAATATGCATGGCAATCGATAGTTTTGACGTTTAGACATTCTTCTTATACATAGATTGACTATGCTGCCAGCGCAACAAAATAGAAGGTAAATGTTAAAACACACTCACATACACACCACATACACAAAGAAACTCATTTCCTAAGATAAGACGTACTTTGAGAGATTCGACGGTTATTGGGATAATTGTTATATATTGGTACAAAAAGTATTAATCTCCCATAAAACATTTATACGTTAGGTAGTAGTAGTAATGAACAAGACAAGAAGTGACATTTGTAAATTTTGACAATGATAGTCCTCTATCCGGCCATATTACTAGAATTTACGTCAATCGGCCACAAAGAAAAAGAAAGAAAAACGAAACAAATAGGAATGATAAAAGTAGGGTTAGTAGGTTTGTTAGAGATCAGATTTTAATACTTAACGAGTGTCTGCAAAATTGTAATGGTCAAGATACCCTGTCCCTGTTTGCACGAGTTGTTGTTCTTGGTTCATGTTAATACGCGATGTCGTTGAGTAGCAGTTTTAATTGACGAAATGTCACATCTGGCCTTAACATTGGTATAAAGTAGTGTAGTCACTTTGATCTCTGTATAAATTGTACTGATTTGTACTCGTTCGTCCTAGAATGCTGAACAAAGCACTTTTCTTTGGGTTCTGTATTAAACGATTTGTGCAGTATTTTGACAATTGATAGGAACTAAGCAGACAAAATTTTACAGATAACAATTAAAATACTATAATGAAAGCACTCCGGGGAAATTTGAAAACGAAAACAGTGCCTTAAAAGCGCCGTTGTCATTCTGTTCGTTCATATTCATGCCGTGTTTTTTTTTGTGAGACACGTTGATGTGCTCTGATCTTCAATCTCGAATTATTTTCAATTTAATGTACATGTAACGTTTTGGAATCGTCTTTCAACATGAGCACTGGCGATTACAGATATCCTTTACTTGTATACATCGCTTGAACTCATATAGAAGTACAGGTAAAATGATTAAATTTTTCGTTTCTTTTGGTTGTGTGGTTCACTCAAATGTGGACCATTGTCGGCACCGAAAACCAAAGGTCATCATACTGTCACGTTAAACAAGCCATACACTACTCAACAAACTCATCAATCGCATAAGTAAAATAAGACCGTTTGTAAGGCTAGACAACTATTTATTAATAACTTTCTTTTAATGATATGTGACGTACAAGTTTGCTATCCGATTGGCTAGATTTTTCCGTATTTCCCATGACTGTAGCATAAAGATAGTTTAGTTTCTTTGGTAAGGTCATACACGTGCACCACTTTAAAGGAGAAAATTTGTAATATACTACTGAGAATGTTAAATGCAATGAGCTGTTATATTTTTTCTCTGCATTGTAGCAATAGTGAAATGTCCGAAAAAAGCCAAACATTAATATCCGATGAGTATGCAATGGGATAGCATCTTTGTGGTAGATGTTCCGGAAATTTGCACCGGTTCCAGGTAAACCATTCACCAGCAATCATTGAAATGGACGGTAAACTAGAAGCTTTAGGCACACCACAACCAGCTGGTGATGGTGGCCTTACGTTTGTAGGATGTAATAGAGTAAATCTAAACCAGGCGGCTGGCGAAAAGGTGAAAAGTCTTGCCGGTACACACAATGGGCTGTTAGGGGATTAAAATCAATGGTGAGTAGTCTATTGATTCAACATAATTATTGCTCTTAATTTTTTTATTTTAGTTTGTATTGTTACTTGGAATCGTTGCTACGTTTGATGCGGATTTTTTTTGTGATAATAGATCCTTCAGATTTGTGAAAATATTTGTGATTTGAGATTTGTGAAGCTTCTCACTAAGATTCTTACAACAATTTGTAACGAATAATTGTACGCAAGCTGCTAAGTATACTAATTGAATTGACAAATGTTATTCCAATTCTGTCTTTCTGATCCTTCGTGGCTTCTCGATATTAAAGGATGTTCTTAAATGTTATTACGAACTTTCCGGAATCTAGTGATATTACACCTTGTCTTCGAAGGCTTTGCACTAAGTCGGTTAGTAAGCTCCATATTGTTGATTTTAGTTCCACACATAATTGTCGAACAAGTTTGCTGTACAATATTCCTTTGAATGCGAATAGAATGGTCCAGTTTAGTTAAGATCGCACGGTAAAGTCACAAAGCACTCAAAGTAAACGGTTAATGAGATCTCGAGCACAAAAAGTTTAACATACTTTTTGGCCTGTCCTTATTGCTTAAATGTATTAATTTTATGCAAAAAGGAAAGCTGGCTAAGTTTAAGTAAAATTAGAATTTCAAAAAGGATTTTCCAATCCGTGGAGACGCCTGGTGTTTTGTAGATCGTTGTAGCTTTTCTTACTGTTTTGTTACAGTTTGGAAATACTTAATTAATTATATACTGTTTTCAATAATAATTTCTTTATATTATGCTCATTTACTTGTAAAATAAGAAAAAGGTGTTTTATACAGATGTATTTTTACAGAAAGAGTATTTTTATAGGGTTCGGCCCGGTGGTGATGCGACAGCGGCACCGGTCTTCACACGGCAGGACCGGGGTTCAAGTCTCATCTGGGCCGTTCCCCCATAGTGAGGATTGACTAACCAACTATGCGGTATCAATTAGTCTAGTAAGCCAGAAATGGCAGGCATGACCTTAAGAGGTCGTTAGGCCATGAAAGAAGAAGAAGTATTTTTATAGATTTAAACATTAGCTTCATTCGAACCTTCTTGCTCACTCTGAGGTCGATTCTAAATGTAAGTTCGTTGAAAGCTTACATTTTGAAAATCCGCATTAGTTTTGTTGACTTTTGGACTTTTATCCTGACAGATACCCAGCGTGCTTTCCAATCTCAGATGCGGTTTGTACAGAGCGGCAGAGGGTTTGCTTGCACTGACAGACAGTGTGCGGTAAGCCGTGTGCCGTTCTGGAACGGTAACCCTGTTGGTGTGTTTATTTGAAACCCCATTTTATGAATCCATATGTGCAAATGAACAAACCAGGACACCCACTTCTTCTGCCCACCGTAGTACTGAGCCTCCCTAGTGGCAAAATGCTGGTTGGCGGTTTTGTCTGAAACAGAACACTCGCTATCTCTTACCTTGCACGGTGAAAGCTTTGCACAAAAGTTGTGGATTTAAAATGTAGGTTGTTTGTGTATTTCAAATTTTTTACAATGGTATTTCAATTCAGATATGGGAAAGTTTTTCGATACAGCCGACGCTAAAAGTATGTGAAATATTTCTGTACCGAGACAAAGCAGCAAGGTTTGTCCGAAGAATGCTTTATTGCCCACATTCCAGCTTTCTACCTATAAGCTCATGGGCCAAGCATGTACCACCTGAACTGGACAAAATGTACATACGAGTTCGTTGTCTGCTGAGTCGTGTGGGTTGGCATTCAACAGTTTTGCAGGCACGCCATCGTACACGGAACCATAACCTCAGCGAAGTGCGATGTGCACCCGGCAAGCTTTGTGGTTGTGGTTTGTGCGGAAACCGCGTGTTGAATTCATCCTGTATGTATTTGTTGTTTGCAACGAAACTCGGTTACCGTACCTGTTGTGCTGAAAATATTTGTTTGAAATTGTGTAGCCATGTTGTTTGCTAACTTACTTGACATTTGGTAAGGAAAGTTGAGATGAAAGGATGAAGCAACGAGATTCTGGACAATTAAATTAACATGCGTTATTGAAATTAATTTTTTGTGTAGCTTTTCTTATTTGAACGGAGGACGTCTTATCTAGACTCATGAACATATGAAGACACACAGCATGATACTTTGAAACGCCCGAAAGTATGCAATTAATTACCTTAAAATTAAATTGCTTGATGGATTGCATATCTTCAGGCGCGTTTTATCAGTGACCAAGAAAATACACTCAATGTATACAAAATCAATATTTTCCTTATAAGTTGTGGGAAAATGAACGCAATGAACTATGACAAAAGATAAGATATCATAACTTCCTAAAGTTTAAATGATGATACAAAGAAGATTAAACTGTTGTAACGGTCATTACTTTTCTACGACCTGCTGAATCCTATTAGCGCTGTAAGCATCACAACAAAGCGATGAATAGGCTAACAGCTGTTCCGCTTTTTTTTTTGCTGTGTATGTACAAGCATTACTGAATGGAAAAGCCCGGGCAAACGAGCTCCAAAACGAGCGGTTTTACAGGACTATCGTTTTTTCTTTCGCTTTCCTGCCCACACGTGAAACACGAAACGGGTCGAACGTTGGAGTAGCGCCGTGCGGTGCGAGCCGTATCTGCAACAGGATCTTCAAATGACGCACATCACATTCTCTGTGTGCGCCGTGTAGAGAATGCCGAAGAAGCTTATGACCAGGGATAAAGCCAATCAAAAGCATCCGTCCCATGGACGAAAGAGGCACGACAAGTGGACGAAAGACACCCAGCGAAAGAAGAACAAAAATAAGCATACCAACATTGCTTCAATGTTGTTTACAATGGTACAGCAGTCCGCGAAAACGCATACATGTACTAACCTCAAATGGTATACCCCCAACACAAACAACGCTCTCAACAGCCACCCAAACGGATCAACTTCCAATCGGTGTTTCCACCGTTGGAGCAGTGCCGTGTGGGAGGCGTTGGGCAAAATTCACAGATTTTCGAACGCAAGCGCAAGGCATTGCCACTGGACGAAGATGAGTGTGGGGCGGGGTGCGTGTGGGTGGAAGGAGGTGCGCCAGTAAAAAGGTGCAAGTGGTGGAATTTTCATTCATTACTATCATCCGGAAGGTCAGTGAAGTGAAGTCGAACGGTGCGAACCAACATCGGCGAGCAGACAACATCCGGCGGCGGTTTCGTTGTGTTGTTTTTGACACTTCGTACCGGTCCGGTGGTACGTGCATACGCCGAGAGAGAGAGAGAGAGAATCAGAGAGAACCCGAACCGGCTCGGTTTCGTTGTACGTCTCGTGGGAGAACAGCGCGATGTGTAAGCTCCTGGGTGTCGAATGATGTTGGTGTCGTTGTGGGGAAAATTTGATCCTGTGTAGAGATATCAGAGACATGCCATGGTGGGAGAAAGGTCTGGGTCAAAGCATTACGGACAGAGCAGTGAAGCGAAATGTGTACAACA
The DNA here is from genome assembly GCA_002091835.1 of Anopheles maculatus. Classification (NCBI taxonomy): domain Eukaryota; kingdom Metazoa; phylum Arthropoda; class Insecta; order Diptera; family Culicidae; genus Anopheles; species Anopheles maculatus. The sequence goes on along the minus strand of KZ062484.1, from coordinate 93,161 downwards.
CAACATCATGTACAGCGACGGAATTTCCAATCCAGCTGAGAGTGTTACATTACAGAGAGTGACCAATTTTAGCACCGCATTAAAGGAGCAAATCAGAAATGACGTTTTGTCAGTCAGTGAGCAGAGTGGGTGGCCATCTGGTGCTAGTACACCCTTTGGACCTCCTCCAAGATAAAAAAAATGGGACGCATCTATCAACGATTCAAGAAACCATGTTGCAAAGAGAAGCTTCTATCTCGTATTTGATCGGTCAAGAGATCTCGTAGTCGAAGGGCTTCGTGCGCAAATATCCTCATCTACCAAAAGATCCTTTTGTAGAAGAATTTCATTTACCAAAAAACTTTGTTTACCAAAGAATCTCGTTTATCAAGAGTCAACATAGCAGCTACATCGTCCAAGGATCCTCATTTGCATTGTCTGTAAAGTTGCCTCATCTTGCTTAAGGACTTTTCAACGAACAAATCTCAATCAATAATGTTTATAACATATACTAATTAACTAACTGATGATTACAGATTATAGATAAGAGGTATCTTCACTATTGGCGTTGAGTTATTGCAATATTCTTTACTGCAAAGTTGAGATATGCAAATTTTGTCCCTCACTGTATTATCTGTGCACTGCTAGTCTGATGGGATAGCCTATCGTAGCACTCTATGATCATTTACCAGCTGGCGCTTGGTCGGGACGGACGTTTTCGACGCACGTTTACTTGCACAGCGTGAAGCAACAACAAAAAAGGCATATCAACACGACTTTGAGAGCATCACTTGTAACACCACCAGAAACAGAGAGATAGAGAGAGAGAGCACACCGGCTTCGTGTACTGTCCGGTATAGCCGTCAGGACACGATTCGGAAAAGCTTCCCCATTCGACAAACTTTCCCCAAAAGCTCGTTCGATCGGTGGATCTGTTTGTCTCTGGCGAACGTACGGATTCAGTGCATTTCGATTGCTTGCGCTGTACGGAAGTGGCTGTGGTGAAAAGTGTTGCCTGCAGACTCCATTCAAATCCCTGCCATGGGACAGTGTGTAACTGTGAGTGGCTTTTTTTCTTCTGTGACCGATTAACAGTCTCAAGTTTGGTGTAGAAGACCGTCTCGCCAGTAGCCGTTCGTGGAACGATAACACTTTAATCGTGTCCGGGTGTTGTGTCGGTCCCTTAAGGGTACCATACTGTCGAGGAAACTGTTGTCGTTTTGGTGGAAGCGCACAGCTGCTAACACTGGATAGTGCATTGGAATGGTAAATATTTACATCCACTAACGGTACGAGTATTACACATGAAGTGGCATGTCGTGCAGAAGATGCTGATGTTGAGATCGGTTTAAATTATCAACATATCCGATCAGCGTGAGTGTGTCACTGTCGCAGGCAATCCTCTGTCCACAGTTCAGCTCGCATCCTGCAGTCGTAAGTGATGATGTAACAAAAGAAGCATGTGCATGACCAAAGCGAAGTGTTAGGTGCAGTGAACCGGAATGTAACGAACGCGAAAAGTGGTCTAATTGCTAGTACGCTCGCCTACCAACACGAACCTGAGTAGAGTTTCCGTGCCGTGCAAGTGGAATCAGTTTAAACTCATCGGCTAGAGTTTGTCCACTTTCACGCCCAGCGCTTCACCAAGGAAACAGCTGTTTAGCTAAAGTTCAACCTCCCGGTGGGGGCCTCTAATTGGACCTTCGGATCACAAACAACGCCATCCAAGGTTGAAGTGCAAAACGCACCACAACTACCGGAAACAACCTTCTGGAAGGCATCGGTCGGATCGGTGCCGTTCGAAGCAGGGTGAGTAATGATTAGCTTTGACGTTGAACTTGCTGCTACTCCCATGGCATGGGCTTAACCACGGGAACACGTTTTGCTGGCCGAGGCTTTCGATATACTTTGCTGCGTCGTTTTTGTGATGCTCGTTCACTTGCAGCACGGAAGCTCGGGCGACTCGATTCGTCGAAAACAACACTCGCGCACAAAGCTATGTTTCACGCTGTATTTTAGACTTAAAGTACTTGGGTGGCTTTGGTGGAGACGGTTTCGATTGGTTTTCTGTGTGTGTTGCTTGCGGTTGTGTTTCAGACAGCTGTTCCGGTGCTGTTGCCATCCAAGCCACCGGAGCTGCACCGTCAACATATTGCAGTGCAATGGATCGTTACTAATGCAGGCTGAAGGGTTCACCTGTAATGTTATCGTTTACCACAGCTACCGAGCGTCTTCCGGTGCTTTAGACCACCAGCTGGGGATGGTAAGATGGTTCCGTTCGATAGGTGTGTCTGTGTGAGCGTGTGCGTTTGAATGAGAGTGTTGCTAAGGGGTTTATAGATACTTGGAAGAGAAAGTAGTTAGTTGCCTTTAAGGACAAACCACCGGAGTGAAGGATGTACGCTTAATTAGAGACAGAACAAGCACATACGATACGCATCACGAGAAATTGGATTGACATAAGTAAATCTTTTTAAACGAAACGTAAATCCGTATTTCCAAGATTTGATTATTTAATTTTGATCCCTTTTCACATCCAATACGATCAAGGGTATCAAGGAGATAAAAGCTTTCGTTATTGGATGCCACTTAAGAAAGATTTTTGGTTTTTCATGGATGTTTATTGCAGCGAGATTTTTCGCAGGGTTTTTTTTATTGCCAAAATAAAACGCCAATCGATGTCGTTTCCACGCATAGCTCACAGAATAGAGTGGAATGTAGGACTGAAAAAAGGGATACGACAGCTAGTGTGGGCTGCCAGTTTGCTACGATGTTAAACGGGAAGAGTGTAAAATATTGATAAATTGTATCTTCAACCTTCGAACCAACATCAGCGAGCTTTGGTGTCGCAAAAGAACCGAAACATTGTCGTACGAGTGACATTTGTTATTTATTTATTTTGCATCGTGATAAGTGTATGGCGAAAAACAAAATGGCTTGGACATTTTGCTTGACACAATCACTTTTTGGTGCTTAAACTTTGTTTAGCATTTGAAAGACTCAACTCGTTAAACATTTTTTCCCCGTAAATAAATTTCAAACAACCATTGCACTGACCTAAGTCCTTGCATTTGACCTAAAGTGGTGATGCGTTATAATCTCTGCCACTAAACCCGACCCCAAGTCACTCATAAATCTGCTCAGTAATCTCTCGAAAGCATGCAAAAACAAGCACACTACCAATGTGTCATAGTTGATTGACGTGAGTAAATTATGCTTTTCCCATGTAAGCGATACCGAAAACCTGGACGTTCACGATGATTGCAATAACGTGTCCGAGGTTGAAAACTCACACCAAGCATGGCATTTGACTGAATTATGGAGTCGGTTATTTATCGAGCGGTTATTTAATGGTTTAACGGTGGTAGGACACACGCGCGTAAGAGGCTAGCAGGCGATAGATTATCGAGCGTGGTACAATTTACCGCCGGTAAGCGGGAAAGAACCGATAAACCAATTTTATGATGCTGTCGAGGTGATTTCATTCTGGTTTAGTTTGTGAAAATTTATAACCCTCGTCGGTCTCGGGAGATATGCAGGCAGCTAGACTGGTTAGTGGTGTTGCGATAGCTGTAAAGGTGAAGCTTGTGTTTACTACAAGTCATGAACTGTGTGAAGAAAAATCGGACGACGCTCCTTATAATGTCAGTATCCCAGCGGATACTGAATGAAGTACCGGTACCTTCTCGGTAAAAGTGTTTTGTTGGAAGCGTAGAAGTTTCCTAAACTAATCAACAAGTCAATCGGGGCCTCATTCTTGCGCACCACTGACAACGCAAAATGCAAAGTAGACGGATTATATGTCATGCTCGTGATCTGGCACGCCAATAGCCAATCATTCGGGCCGGGCAGAGTATGAACTGGAACAGAAAGTTGTATTGACGCCAACAATGATTTACCTGTTAGCTGAAGCAGAGTAAAACTTTTACAACTCTTTACCTAGCTGCTTGTGAAAGCTCGGTTTCTGATGACACTTGACGTCTAGTAAAATCAGTCCGTTGATTTCGACACTTTGGTGCGTAGTGAAATGAGTTTATTTGGTTGCCAAAGTTAACGACCTAGAAATGAGAAACAACACCAAAAACCAAAACGGTGTCAACGAGAAACATAAGGTCTAATCAACGCGTTTTCCAGATAAGAGATACCAGATAAGCGAACCCGGCCTGTGGCCCGGCGAAACAGATTATTCACACGGACGAAGAATTTGTGTTACAAAGATTACAAAATGAAACTCTCACTCTCGTGTCGAGTGGTAATAGGCATATCCTCCCCCTAAAAATAGGCAGATTTGGTGAAAAAAAGACCTTCTTTTTTAACACCGACATCATAACATGTGTACCGCAGCTCCATAATCACGTCTCGATTTGCACGTCTGAATTCGGGGCGTAATTCCTGGCTGGCTGGCAACATCGTTTCGGCGATGCTTACGCATGAATGAGTTTGTCAACTTACAAAACTTCCACGGCAACGGACGACGGAGCGTTTCGACGGGACAAACGACGATGAAAATGATTGGAATTGATGATAGTAATTTTGCGTCCGCTGCTCGGGCCCTTCTCAGGGAAAGTCTCATCAAAAAGTGTGCGCACGTGGGTGTGTATGTGTGTGTGTGTGTGTGTGTGTTATTGTGTGCGATATCAACGCAAAACTTTGATTACAGTCATTATCATCAAGCGTGGCGTACCACTTGATCAGTAAGATTCATCGACTAGCTTTATGATCATTTGGCAGGCAAAGTTAGGTTGTGAAAAGGTGTCCTTTTGTTGCATTAAATAGGACGAACATTGTTGGAAAAGTGAAGATTTTTTACTTGCAAATTAGTTTTGATTAGTAGGATACTATAATAACGCATTTTTTTGTATTACAATTGACAAAACGTTATAGCGTTTGAAATAGCGCCTAAATGTATGCAAAATACAACTTATTAATAATGTAACAAAAGGGTTCGTTACGGCCCATAACAATAACTAATTGCGATTCGATATTCCAACCTCACGCTCCAACCCAAACACGGTATGAATTCGAAATGAGTTTCGTGTGACATGCGGTCAATTTATCGTTCTATTGACCGATTCCCAAGTTGCCTACTTCTCGGCCATATGGGACCGTTCCCATGGTACACTTTGTACAATTATTTGTTATGAGCATGATACATTATTAGTAGTCCAGTTCACGGGAAATTGGACGGTTAGCAGGGAGTAGAGTAAGGAGAAAATGGAGATCCTTTATTTTGAATTGATGCACCTCACAACGGTCAATATGTGTACGAAACTACCATAATACGGCTAACCATATTTGTGAAGTACGCAAATTTAATCTGTTTATTTGAACTAGGGCCCGATAATCGAACGCGTCAAGCTGTGTCACGCCGTCGGACATTGATAATAATTGATTGATTTTATGACTCCCCAGATTCACCGTAAACAACAACGCATTTCATCTCACTTAAACAAATTTCGATCCGGTCGAACTGGTTCCGGGGGCCTGTTTTTGGGTATCAGCGGGCCGGGCGAAAGAAATAAAACAATATTAAAAGCTTTTCCGCATTGATGCGGCAGAGGAGACCGTCGGATGGCTGACGGGATTGTGGCAAAGTGTGAAGTCAGTGTGGACACAGGAACCGGAACCGGAAAGGGAATCATAAAAATCCTTAAGTGTTTTGTTGACATTCCGCTGTTGTCGATGGCGGACGACAAGGAAGCGAAACACGTCCGCGCGTGTGGAAATAATATTAACGACAGTAAAAATAATAAAAATCTGTTCAAAAAAAAAAAGAAACGCGAACCTAGCTGCACAGTAACGCACGTAAAATAATGTTTAATGTCGGGAAAATAATGTTCGAGCGACGCTCGGAAGGACGGCCGTTGGTATGGATTGTTATGTTGCTCTTGGATGCTTTGGATGTTTCCTTGTTTTTCCCTTTTTTTGTTTGTTTCTTTACGAAGGAGGATGTCTCGGGAACGCACAATATTAATGGTAAAATATTTTGTGTTCTCTTTTGTTTTGGTTTTGCATAGCAAGTAAGAAAATCAGTGATGTGCACAGCTATGCTGTAATCATGAAAGCTTTTTTGTACTGTAAATATTTGGTTTCATTTTAAAAGCACTTGTTTACTGAAAAATAGTTAAGAAGATGATTTTATAAGTGAATTATAAATGATATTAAATAATAATCAGAACAATAAGATTAATACTCAGAACTCAAAAAGTGTTTTTGTTTGGCAGACGCATCTATCTAAGGTATGTTACTGGAATTCTAAAAAGTTGTTTTCCAGGAAAATAATCCTCATGATCATACAGTTTTGCTCAATTGTGGAATAATTATTTCATTAGTAAAGTTTTTGACATGTAACAGCTCATATCGAACTTTTGCTTGCAATGAGCAAACTGAAATTCTGTTATATTTAATAGTGTTGTTTAAATCAAGATATTTCCAGATTCCATATACTTACAACCTACCCTGCTAGGTACTATTACAAGCACATTTTGGTCCAGACATGTTCCGGAGTCTTTTGAATTACTTATAGTCCAGCGCCGTCGGATGACGTCGAATTTGACGAAAGCATCTCAAATTCATCTTAATTTGAGCTCGCTTTCTTCCTACTTGCCGGAAGATACTTGCTCCTATGCAATAGTTGTCTTAGTTTTATATCCCAAATCGAACCAGTAATCGCCAATGCAAAACAAATGTTTTGTCTAGTACAGGAGAAGTTCACGACATTTTCGCGGGAAAATCTCTCTATTGCTCTACAGTTCGAACTGTTCTTGAATATTCTAGTTTAGTCTGGCGTCCTTCCGCAGAAATATGGTTGACAAAGCTCCTTTGGAGGTAGGGAGACATGTGTCCATCATGCGAAGCTAAAAGCTTGTTATTAGGACTCCGATCATTGTCAGTTCGACGTAAAAAACCTTAGTATTTTTTTGAGTCAGACCTTCTCCACAACTCTATTGGTGTGATATTCCTTAAACCACGACTTACTATATTATTACATGTTTTGCGTTATTAGACTAATTTCCGACAAAGCGATCCTATTAATGTTATGTTTGTGGCGTTTAATGATATCTCCGAACTTTCGATTTTAAGGTGTTTAAGTCCACGTTTCCTGAACGTCATATAAAATGAAAAGTAAAATAATTTTAAGAAATTCATGCAGGATAATATTCGATAAATGTCTTATCTCCAAGTTTCAGAGGTGTATGAGATTATAAATGTTTTATACAGTCTTAGCTTCGTCCGCCGTGACAGGTATTTCGAATGAAAAAGTCTTCAGACTGTAGTATGACCCGTTAAAAGCCAGGATCTTTACGTGTATCTCAACATTGTTATCGTCTTCAACCCGAGGTTTTGTCCGCTTTCTTTGGTAAGCTTTAGCTATACAGAAAAGTCTCCAACTAATGCCTAACGCATAACGAAGGTTACTGAAGGTTCCAGCTCAGAGTCTCAGATAGCCCTCTTTATGCAAAGAGCTCTAAGTGTTTTCCATCCGTACAAATGACAAAATGAGTTTCTTCGAAATTCTGGCCTTACTTACTAAGTTTATAAGAATCTCCAACATATGTGATGTTCTGAGAACTCATTCTGTCGTATACTTTTACCTTTAGTATGCTATTCGTGCATTAGAAATGAGTATGTACTTAGAAAAGATGACCATTCAATATTTAATTTAAGATATTACTCAACATTAGTAATTCCTTCCGCCTTGAACGCTTCCGATTGAACTTGTGCTGCCTTGTTATTGTAACGAGCCGCTAACAAGCGCCCATGTTCAATTTCCAGGAACATTATTTTCCCTAAAATGACTGTTTAATCAACTGTATCATTTACAAATTCATGAAATACTTCCAATTTTCGAAATTATATAATTTATTCGATATACAGGGTTTTTGGGACAAATTTGACATATTTAAAATGATTTATACTTTTTTGTAGATTAGAGATATAAACACACACTGTTCTTTAGTTGTCTGGAAAAAGCTATGACTTTACAAGAATAAATGACCACCAAACCGTTCAAACCAACCAAACCTCAATCTCATGGATTATTTTGAAAAAGACACCAATCACACTTGCTGCTTAAAATAAAAGAGTGAATGAATTAATATAAAACAGTTTTTGAGGCCAGATTTTCAGGTAGACTGAAGCATTAGCTTGTTCGAGACTGCGAAACAGAATTGAAACTGTGAGGGATGCTAATGGTGATTAATTTAAGTGGATCTTGTTGACAGTTTTGTAATTTACACTGCCTCTTAAAGACACTTCATTGTGATGTTCAATCAACCTATTGTACAGTTTTTATTGCCAATGCATTTAATTTAAGAGATACTAAAAAGTTTTTCTTTTCCATTACAAAACTGTCAAATAGTCCTTTATATAAAACAGTTAGAGATATTAATTAACTTTTCTTTTTTATTACAAAACTATCAAATAGTCCTGCATATAAAACTGTATAAGTTGTATAGGTTGATTGATTAAACATCACATTGAAGTGTCTATTAGGCTAAAATATTGTAAGACTTGGAGACTTAATTGAAAGGAAACTCATCTTATCTCTAAGTTCAACGAAAAAAATTGCAAGCAAGTTTGCTTCCGATAAACTTCGATTGCTAGATGGATCATCTTGGCCATACAGTTTGTGTGAATCTGTTGTGGACATGCTTCTCAGGAATACAAATTATCTGCGGCATTATCTTATTTTCCCAGACATAGATTCTACAATCTTCCCGTTCAGCGAACAGGTACAGCTGTTATTCTCCCTTGTAGCACAGAAATGAATATTTATACATTTCAACTCCTCAGTAACAACTACTGCCAAACGATTAGACGGTGTATGAAATGATAAACCGTGAGTGTATGAAACTGTTATTCATTTGGGTCATTTATTGAGGGGCCGAAAGAAATAGAATTAACGAAGAAATGGATGAGCAGAAAAGCGGGTGTGAAAAAGGATTTCGCATATACCGCTGGTTGGTAATACGTTTTCGCTCGCTTTACCACTATTCTAGTGGTGATTGAACCAAGACAAAATCATCCGCTCGTAAAGCAATTTTCCAGTTCATTAACATGATTGCTCACTGGAACTGTTTGCGTGTTTGTGTGCGTACGTGCGAGTACGTAGGGCATACTGGACTTTTCTTTCTTTCCTGTCATTTCTAATGGCCATACGAGTTGTGTACTTTTAAAAAGAAGACATCTTACAGTGGACTGACCTTACCGAGGAAGTAGCATCTTGATGAAGCTCATTGAGGCCAGGCTGTGTCCTTTGGGTGATGGGACCACCGCATTGAATGGCATGGTTGTTCATTAAGAAAGCGAAGGACACCGCTGCTAATGCACTTTTCGCTCGGTGTGATCGGCCCCATCGGAGATCTCTTGTGAGATGAGCAAACACCGTGACGGAAGAACATAAATGGGGTAAAACAAACATTTCATGTTTAGTTTCTTACAATATTTTATAGATTATGGTTTGTTACACAAAGACTAAACATACTGTGAGATAAGTAGCTTTAACTTATCTCAAATGTAAACTGACGGGAATGTGTAATAAATTGTTCCTCTGTCTCTTAATATGCTCATAAATAATGTACTTCTCAGAACAATCCCTCGCCACCTAGGCATCATTTGAAGTGTCTAGTATGAGGACGCCACAATGATTCTCTTTTTGAAAAATGAGCTTATATTCCCAGCGGCAAAACATTATTACAATCAGTGGAGAGCTGCGCGTGAATCTGTATCGGTAATTGGCACTGTATGAGCAATCACATTTACTTGCGGGAAAGTGAAACCACGGCGGCTGCTGCTGCTGTTGGCTCTGCTTAAAACACTATCACTCTTCGCCCGTTCGTAGCGAGCTGAGAGCTAATGCAGCAAATTAGTTTTACCACGGAAACGACAAATCGGATAAATGGCAGTGAAGCCTGTGTGCCGGAGCAAAAACCATTCGTGACGAGTGTGTGTTTTTGGTGGGATTCGTGCCATGATTAATGAAGTTGTAACGTAGAGCTATTGTTGCTTCCGTTCGCTTTTCCAGTTTGTTCGATTATAGTTTACAGCATGAGTAGAGTGTGTGCACATAGAAAAATAAAAGTTTGTTTATGACCTTGTAATTAGAGTAAAGCAAATTCATAAATCTTTAACCATATAAAATGATCAAATATATGTTCCGAATGTTTCACATTCCTTCTGACACTGCTGATGCGTTTCTAGCGAGAGCCATCGAACGAAATGTCGCAACCCATTAATCGTTCGACAGCAGTAGAAAAGCAGGCTAATATCCAGCCTCCCATCTACCGCAAACGTTGTACGGCTTCATCACTCACCCGTTTGCTGTAGATGTGGTCGTGCTGTGCACCACCAGGCGCCTCCATTAGTTGCTTGCATGAAGCACCATGCGTCTCCACCAACTTAACACGCACACACACTCACACCCGCGGCTAGCGTCGCTCGTCCGAACAAATTTGATTAATCCCCGGCGGGAGATGCACGCGAGAGACACGGGATACGGCATATCGTTTCGCTGTCACCCGCTGAAAGGTCACCTAGCAGTGTAATTGACACATTTAGGTATAATTGTCGTTTCCGGAGCAGCCCGCAAGCGAACGCAACTCATTGCGAGACCTTTTTTTCGGTGTTTGTGAACGGCTTTGCCATACAGAGCAATACAGACGGCAACAAAACACGCTCAAAAGACGTACGGTACAAGTGTGTTGGAATTCGTTTCTTGCAAACGCAGCGAACCTCTACCGTGCGTTGAATCGAGCTGTTTGAAATCGATTTTCGAAACACGCTTCAATCGACCGGCTGATTGGTCGTTTTGCCAATGAATCAACTGAAAGAGAAGGAAAAGGAAGAGGAGGGGAAAATGCAGCAAGGAAGGGAAGGAAAGCTTGACATCGAGTGGGATACTCTTTTGAAGGTGTGTGCTGTACGATAAGTGCTTGATAGGGGAAATCATATGGCGATAACGACTTTCCGATAGCGTCATTGATGGAAGTTTATTTTTGGCTACATGGCAATCATTTTCGGACGGGGGAGATGTCTTGCTGTATTGGCATCATTGAAAACGATGAAAAAGTTAGCTACAATGAAAAGAAAAGTACCAAAAGCTTACATCAAATGAGCATTTTATGAGTGCTTTCTTTTGAGAGAGTCAAGCGTTGCGCATGAATGGTGCAGGTCAATAAGATTTACCGAAGGTATATAGTAGGATTGTTTAGAGTGCAGAAAGATAAAAAAACATATTTTGAGTTGAAATAATTACTTAACTTATACAATAATCAACACTGTGAAAAAGTATAAATGAATCGCTAAGTCTTCTTAAAATCCGAAATGATAACACAATCTATGATAATTCCTATATCAGACTGCAATTATAAGCATGGCTTTACATTTCTACAACTTTCTTACTTACGCATCAACGTTATCAATCTAAGTTTGGGCCTTCTACACTTTTTCTGTCCATATGGACGGCCTAGAAATATTTTACGTAATGGATCGTCCGGCATCATTCTCTTTACATGACCAGCCTACCAGAGGCTGTCGAGTCTAATTTGCTGAACAATGACGAGATCACTGTACAGCTCGTAGAGCTTGTCGGTGAAGCGGCTCCTCTAGTTTACTTCTACACATATGGGACCAAAAATCCTTCTGAGAATCTTGCTCTCGAACGAGATAAAAAGAGTTTCGTCAGTTTTGGGCAGAGTGTATGTCTAAAAGGCGTATGTGAGTAATAGGACTATAAAGGTTCTATACAGTCCTGCCATCTTTCGTCACAACAGGGATTGTGAGTTGAGTAGTTTCCTCAGGCTGTAGTACGACCGGTTGGCAGCCAATATCCTTGTGCGTAAATGCACGTCTATGTTGTGGTTGGTGCCAACTTTGGACACCAGATAGATATTGTTTTGGACGACTTCAAAGATGTGATCACCTATCTGTACATATCACTTACTTATTTATTTATAGGCTCTACAACTACTTCTTGGTCTTGGCCTGCTGCAACAATCCTCGATACCGCTCATGGTCTAGCGCCGTCGCCTACTAATCCAATATTCCGGCCTTTTTGGTCAATAACCCTAAGATTAGTGTCGCTTGTTCAAACCTTTGAAAAGTTTCTGCTACGTAGGAGAGCCGCAAACCAATGATGTCTATGTTATCAGCGTATGAAAAGATCTGGAGTGACTTATAGAAGATGATCCCTGAAGCTTCCACTTCCGAGTGTTGGATGCGCCTTTCTACCCTTTCGGGATTGATTGGCGCAGGCCCTTGGTGCTAGCAAAGGGCCCTGAGAGAGTTTCCGTACCTGAGCGTCGTTCTCATTCTTACAAGCTTGGTAAGCTTAGATGGGATTCAAAAGAGCACATTAAGCCGTATAATTTCGTTAAACTTATTTAATAATTCACCAAAGTATAGAGCCGTTTGCCAAAGTACCTTTGGCTGGTAACTGATCAGATCCCCTTCCTTATTTCGACAGCATGTTACCTTAGACCTGAAGTTGTTTCTTTAATCTGCTATCTCTTCCTGGTCCGCTAATTATCTTCCTGGTCCGTAACCAACATTGATTTGTAGGAGTTCCCGAACGCGCAGCTCTTTCCAAAGTTGTTTCTTGGTCCGATGAACTCTTTTTCTCTCTTGTTTGAGCCGTGACTATTTCTCCAAGTATGCCCGCATTCTATGCCGCTGTTATATTACTTGGTATGCTCAGTTTTTATGTTCGGTTGCTTGTCTTGATTCATCGTCAAACCAGCAAAACTTAGCTGCAACTTTCAGGGCTATAAAGAAGTTCGAGCGGTTTATTTTAAGACGGTTGTAGTACATTTTGGAAACTTGATTATGAATTTATTGTTCAAAGTATTTTCCATCGCTAATTGCTACTTTCTCCCATCTATTTTTTTACTTCTTCGTAATTGGCGAAGTGCTGTCAAATCAGGCTATGATGAATCGATCAGAACTTACACGTAACGCCACGTTTGACCGAGCTATTATCATGTAGCAAACAGATTTTTTTGACCTAAAAAAACTTTATTTAAACACCCAGCTACAGAAAATGATCTTCCCACCGTGAATGAGCTTAGCTATCACATTTCAGCGCCAGTAACAATTAGATGTGCATCGTCTCTTGGCTTTCAGTACATACGGGCATCAATTGCCCAACTTCCGAATCCGTACCCTTTTGAACGTTAACAAATTTGCTGGCTGAGTTACTCTAAAATTGGCTTTGCCTTTTCGATTTGGGTTTGCGATGCATCTTGACCAAGCATTGCCTTTTGTGTCTTCAAACTTCCGGTGCGTTCTTTGTTATTCAGAACAAAATGCTACTCTTGTACAAATGCTACTTTTGAACTGTGCAAACATGGTTACGAGAAACTTCAGTTTAAATGTGATGGTTGATATTGAAAAAATGAAATAGAACTTGTTACTTTATGTGTAAAACTGTACTATTTTGTTTACACTTTTTCTTAATGACAATAAGTAGGTAAGAAAGCTAAATGATGACACTTCCAAATGACAGTGTTGCCAGATTGAATATAAGAGAATGGATCTAGTGGCGCCATCTAATATCGGAACCGCACAAACACCTTATTTATACTCCAGATAAATCGAAGACCCAACCCGTAATCATCAACACCGTATATAAACCCAACACCGTATATCAAATCGATAAGAATACACCAAACATCACATACAATGGATGTAAAGGTTGCTCGGAAATCGATTTTAGTGAAATTTTTGCATGTCGACTCCAAGGCGTCTGCAAGACTCGGATAAACGAGTAAGCAAAAAAAGTGTGAAGCAATTTCTAACACTTGCGATGCCGCTTGATGTAGCTGGTTTTGATATTGGCATTGCAATGGTAAAATCGTTGAAGTTCAAGTTAAAAGCTTGCAATAGCTCTAGGTCTGATGGAATATCATCAGTGGCTCTGAATCGATTTTCGAATTTGGTGTCCCTTTTATTGGCTGTTCTAGACTCCGATGTCGTCTGGTATTATTTATGCCCTCCATTTATTACACCACTAATGCAAAAACTGCCATCATCGAATAGCGGTGAGTTACAGACCGATTATTGCTTAATGTCCTGGTAGTAAAACAGTGTAAAGAATGATTCAAAATATAATATTGAGAGATGTGTGGAGAAACTCATGTCCGGTACAACACGGACTCATGTCAAAGCATTCAACAGTCACAAATGTTATTGATTGAAAAATAATGTTACTAACTGTCTGAGAAACATGCATTAGGGTCTGTTCGCGCAGAACGCTTAGTAAGATGCTACTGTTTGAAGCGTTTAGAAGGAAACGTGCTATAAAGGTATGGCACAAAAGTAAAAAATAGGACAGATAGGAAGAAAGAAAAAGAAAACAGTCAGAACGAAAGATACATAACGTCGGAAAGTTCGATTACAGAAAAGCTCCGACATAAAAGTTGTAAAATTAATATTTCAAAATTAAAATATGGTGCCGTGACCAGGATCATATGTTTCGCGCTGACCGCAAAACTACTTTACGCGAGGCTTGTAATTTTGAAATATGAATTTTACAACTTTTATTTCGGAGCTTTTCTGTAATCATTATAATCAAATAAACTATTAATACACATACATACATCAAACGATAGGATTTAGGATATGGTGGTGAGATAGTAAACACTTTTATATAGTAGTCAAGATGTACCACAATATTTTGAAAGTCTAGGACTTAATGGTCTATTTCGTGGATGTTACCTACTAAAGCGCATATATGGCATCATATATGGAGAGGTATTTCCTTTTGCTATGTACTCATTTATATCTCTTATATATAGACGATGTGTCGTATTTACATTCTGCGTCCATCATCAAAGCTTGTTCTATCTACATTTTCTTAGTTTTGCAGCTGGAAGCAGTCATAAGGACGCAGCATCGCAGGTTCATACGTTCCTTATGATAGCATGTGAGGAGTTACTCTTCTCTTACAGCGAATAATTCGTACGATGAGGACATACCGGGAAGTCTGCCCTAGCCGACGAAATGAACGGACATGCTACTGTTCTATCCGCGCTACTGTTTCACTAGTTAGTGACGCAACTCAAGTAGCAACAAATTAACAAGAAACAGGTCTTTCATAAAAGGAAGTCAAAAAATAGCTGATCTTTATTATTTCGCTTGTTATTTCGCTCCTGAAGCGATGGCACAGACGCCGTTACATTAAACCTCCTTGTTCCATTGCATCGGCATCCGGGTTTGCCTGTTGATCGAGGCTGCCGGATTAGCTGACTCGAGTAAAAGCTTCTGTCACCAACGATTAGTGTGTCTGTTTGTGCACAACAACAGATAAATCCTTTCCGACCAAAAGAGGAAAAAAAAGAACGAAATTGTATCTGTGTATCTTAGCTTTTAATAGAATAATTTTTCATCTTGTAAAGTGTATATGTCATGAGTTTATTCCTGCCAAGAAACTAGGACGTAAAACTTAGTCTACATTTTACGAATACCTTAGGAATTTATAACTTTTCGGGAATTAAAATATATTGTGATATCAGGCGAACGATTTTTAGTTTGCTACACTTTGTTGCACTGTCCATGCAATATTCGTAGTCCAATTACCACAGTTCATAAGCCATTTTTTAGTTCCTTCATCATTGTGTTCTTTATACCAGCAAATAAATTACATTCTTTTCTTCAATATTAGTTCAATGTCAAAGAAGAGCTTAAAGCCTAGTGCATTATTCCATTGGGCTGATACATCATCTACTGTAACATACACACAATCGATATAATCAATTATTTAACCAGCTTAGCATTCATATGTATTTCCAAAACACATACGATGAACATTTCTTGTGACCATCTCAACCGCTGCGATCGGGTGAGCTGCTGGCAGTAAAGTAAAAAGGGTTTATACCATCACAGCGGTTGAACATTTGCAACTTAATCAAACCAGAACACACCCTGGGGAAGGTGAATCGAACGGGCAACCCCGGATTTGCCGGATAGATTATACAATCAATCACTTTAATGCTGTTGTTTGTTTTAGATCACATCTACCCAATCTGGTTTTACTTCCAACGCACACTGGTTGATATTGTGCTTGTTCCTTTCTTGTTTTTTATCGGTTTTTTTGGTTTGTGATGCACGAGATCGGTATCCCAATGAGAGCTGATTGAAATTGATCGGCGTAAAATGACACCGTTTCGTGGCTTTAACATCCTTTTTCGTTGTTTGAAAATAAAAT
This sequence comes from Anopheles maculatus, assembly GCA_002091835.1. Classification (NCBI taxonomy): domain Eukaryota; kingdom Metazoa; phylum Arthropoda; class Insecta; order Diptera; family Culicidae; genus Anopheles; species Anopheles maculatus. The sequence goes on along the minus strand of KZ062484.1, from coordinate 76,978 downwards.
GTTCCGGAACAGCTTTCCCTTTTTGTGTTGGAAGCACCATTATCGAGCAGTTTCGAAAGTAAATAAGGAAAAAAGTTTGGGGCTGGATGTTTCTCTTTTATATCCGCTGCTAATTTGTTTGGCTTTTCGGAAGAAAAAAAAAACCTTGGAAGAAAAATCTGGAAATGGAAAGTATTCGACTATTGTTAAAATGTTTACTTTATCGAAGAAAGCAGTGGAAAGAGAAACCTAACTATTCAGACAAACAACACTGATTTCCTTTTCCCGGTTCTGGTTGTTTTCCAGAGGTTCGGTGCGAAATAATGCGATTGATTTCATTAATCAAAAGCATGTGGGCGCTATTGTTATCAACAGCAGTTCGGATTTGGATGGAGCACATTCAGTACGTCAGCTTGGCGAGCAATCGATTATCATTGAATTTTTCCATGAAATAATTTGGCTTCGTTTTAATTAAATTGATCCATTTGTAGGCTACATTGTGGGCCTTAATGTTGGTTGCTAGTGTTAGTTTCAAAGTTCTTCTACTCCTTTTTAATGAAATGCACTTGAAGCGACACAAAATGAAAATTTTTGCTCGAATCAAACTTTGCTCAACTTTGCCGAATTCTTGCTTGGGATAAACACTTTGCCTAGAAGATAATTTTCCCAACCAAAGCACTCATTTCGCCTATTGCGCCATAAAAGCAGTTGGTGAGGGAGAGTTTAAATTTTTCACAATCGATAGCTTCACTGGACGTCTCAAAAAGCTTCAAGCAATGTGCGTAATGCGAGCTTTTTTTTAAACGAAGTTAATTTAAACTCGCACCGAGCGTCGACGCCGCTGCAGACGAATAAACAGAAGACAGGAAGACGGTAGCTGAGAAATGTTTTTCCCACTGTCCAAGCATCGATTTTCCAGTTCAATTTCCGCGTTCCAACCGGCTCGATTTCCGACTGTCATGTCTATTCCATCCTGCAGGGACCGCCTTCCGGCGGATATGATTTCTGACGACAGTCGGCGATCGGCAGAAGTTGCTCTGTGAAACGTGGAAAACACCGGAGACACGTTTGCTATTGGAAGTGGAAGCAAATTTTTCCAAGCGAAACATCCACACCACTGTTCTAGATTTCACGCGAATCGAGCTTACCGATAGATAAGCGTATTGAGTGTTTAACGAGGCAAATCCTTTCCGTGTACGGGCTCAATCCCAGCTGCTTATCGGATTCGCTTCTTGGGAACAATCACAGTTTACGGTTTGGCCTTTCTCGGTAGATAGACGATAATTAGCTGTAGTGCAAGAAAATGAGCTTGTGCAGAGAAGTCTATCCTATGAATGTGAAAATCCTCGGTTCAGTCGGTTTTCACCGCAAAACAGTAATTTAATCACTATTTTATCCGTTACTTACAGCACGTGTACGGATGAACCCATGAACCCGCGCCAACCCACTCGACTGTTCCGAGTGGTTGTATCTTACTCTCGAAAGGAAGCAAATTAGTTTGCGGTAATTAGTGCCGAAGTGCGGCGGTTTTTGTGGTAAATAGATGGTGGTCCAGAGGAGTGCTTTCATTTTGTTGGTCGTCGAACGAATCCAAATACAAGGGTGGCAATAAAAAATGCATTACCTGATGAATGGTTTGCTGGCGATAAGTGACCAAGCACCTTGTGGTGGCGAGTATGTGTGGAAGAAATCGCAGCGTATGGTTCGGTATGTTTTTCGACGACTGAATAAGTAATCATGTGCTTGTGTGACGCTGGTCATGGTTTTACCTTTTGGTTCTTATCGGTACGGATCTAATTGCTTCGTAACCCAGTTTTGCGGGAAGTTGGCAAGCGTTAGAATTGATTACCTGAATACATTAGTAATGATAGAAATGAATCTAGACTATAAGCAAACTCACTGTTGTCCTTAATCTATTCGATTATTTCCGGTACAATAACTCTGAGATTATTAAATTAAATATTCAATTAACATTATTAATTACTCATGTAAAGCTTGCACATGTGGTAATGTTTGCAGATGTTTGTCTATGAAAACGCAAAACAATAAGACCAGTTTATTTTCTTGCATATAACGTAATGTAAAGGGGAATCAATTTGTTTGATAATATCAATGAGGAAATCAAATTATTTTTTTCTTCTCAAAACTCTAAACACATTTCACTTACAGACAATTTCTCAATGAGAACGGCCACGCAAATGAGTATGCCAATACGTACAATTGATTTAACAACACACACGTATTTTATTTGTTTATAAAATTTGTTGCAAGCTTTTACTTTGTATAGCCTCTGAACGTTGAATAAAAATTAATGAATTAATTATTTATTTAAAACATACTATTATATAGTGATTTATGCGCACTGTTGAGTAGCTCGTTGCTGAAAGTAAGTTAAATAATTGAAACTTTATATAGCTGTATTTTTTTCTATTCTTATGATTCTAACTGTATCCCTGAATCGATATCGAATGTTGCGCTTCTATGTGCGTGAGGTTTAAATAGCTCTGATAAATGGCAAAAAATCTCATATTTGTTGGCACGATTAAAAAAACTATTTACGCTGTATTCAATTTATTGTTGTGAAGGAGCAGCAATCAGCAAGACTACTAAAACAATAATTCAGGTAAAACTAAGCCACAGAAAGAAAGATATAGCAGACCAAAACTTCTCTGTGTCAAAGTGAAAAAGAACAAAAAGAAGAAAAGGAAGACTAAAATTTAAAGCTTTTCCTGGGCTGGCTCAAATAAATTGTTTAATTTTATGCAGAGTGTTTTCAGCTATTTGTCTACAAAACTTTAATTTCAACAACAAGTTTAGCTGAGGCATTTTTAAATATTAAAAATGCCAATAATAAATAAAAGTATCCAAAGCAGCAGTTTCGAAAACGGATAATAAGGTGAGACTTATTCTTTCGTCCTACACTGTATGAATAAATATCCGTTTAACATTAAAAAAAGTCATAGTAGTCTAAGAACAGTGTGGAAGCTAAAGAAATAGAATGCTGAACATTTACATTGCATACCTTCTGGCGTTGTCGAATCGAGAAGAAATTAATTTTAAAGTACCTAGTTTCTTTTCTTAAAATTAATTTGGTTAATGATAACGTAATTATCAATAATGTTCACACAGACTATAGACTATTATTAATACAATAACAGATCCATTCAAAAGTAGCACACTGCTACATGAACGAAAACCTAAATTACTTCTAGTGCTACTGCACTCAATTTGTGTCATGTATTGATATGTGAAAGCCACTTGGAGCATGGATGATCGATGGACTAAAGTTTGTTTGTTTTTTTCCTCTCGTTTGGCTTCGCCTTTTTCCCTATTAAATGTATGAACCACACTATACGACATGTCGGTATCTCCCTAATATGTTTTGTGCTCATTTTTTTTCTCCTCTCTTTTCCATTAGTGAAGTGTTTCACTCATCAGACGCGAGATAGTGTCTGCATCCCTTTGGGGCATTCGTTCGAGCCCAGTCCAGCCACAGCCAGAGCATGGTGTTTGTAAGCTCGGCCGTGCTCGGTGCAGCCGCCGGTACCGGCCTAGCCCTGCTGGTAGCCGTTACGATCGTCATGTACCGGTACTACGTGGTACGCCGGAAGGGCAAAGAATGGGCCGAGTTGGACCGGTTGGAAGAGAAAAAGGCGGCCCGGAAGATCAATCTGCAGGACTGTAACGTGTCGAGCGGTTCGGTACCGGTACAGCCAGCCAGCAGTGTCGTCCATCATTCGATTAGCTCGGAAACGCTAGGCACTGGCCCGGTCGAGGTGACACCCAGCCCTCTGCAACCGACACTGCCCACCGTGGGCTCGACGAAAAAATCGTACGGTACGGGTGACACACGCGCTGGACCCGGCTATCGACCGTCGCATGCAGCGGCCTCGTCTGCCTCGCGCAACAACAGCATGGAGAGTGTCCATTCGAGAAGTTCGGTAAGTTTTCGGCGCCTCAAACCCAATGGGGATGTACGTCCTAATCGTAATGGGAGGTACACATGTTCGTGAGGGATGCGATGTTGATGGAGTATGTCTGCTTTTTTGCCTGTTTTTTTTATCCTGTGTGCACAGAGCTACCGAGAGAGTGTGCCGAAGTTTATGACACACGCAAACAGCGACACTCGCTCGACTACTTCTGATAATATAATTCTGAGGGTAGGTAACAATGCATCTCAGCTATTTAAGTTTCCGTTCCTTTTAATTTAAGTATTACTTCGATTCTGGACATGATAAATTGCTACACTGCAGATAACAGCGAAATTGCAAGAAGATTATGATTTACAAATTGCATAACTTTAGGCGTTTCTGGTGTGTTTTCCTTTTAAAAGCTTTAAAAACTTTTATGAACCATAAGCTTTAAGTATAGCGCTCGTCTTTTCGCAGAAATCTCGCTCACCGAGCCCGATGCGTACATTCAGCCTTGAGGGACGTTTTCCCATCGGCGCCGGAAGTAATTCAGGCGCTGTGGGACCAGCCGATGGTACGGAACGGGGCAGCAAAGCGAGTCTTACGTCGGTCGTCAGCAGTGGCGGTCCGCGCGATTTCAACTCACCCAAGAAACGCAACAGCACCTTCTCGGGCGTGATGTCACTGGCGGGTGATGGGAATGCTCCCGACAGTCCCATCGGTTCCATCCGCTCCGATAGTAGCCGTTCGCCCCGCAGACGTGTTCCGGTGATTTTGGCAGCGAACGACATCCACTCGGTACTGGGACGCTTCCATCTGCGGCTGAAGTACGATGGTAGCAAGGAAGAACTGTTGGTCCATCTCGTTGAAGGTACGGAACGATTCTATCTATTTCGTTCGACTTTGCATATTGCCGTACCGAGATTACTAACGCTTCTCCACACGCTCTCCCAAAACAGCACAAGATCTAACGCCTGCTGGTGATGCCGGATTTCGCGATCCGTACGTAAAGATGTTCCTGGAGCCGGACGAAGAACAACGGACGCAACAGACGGCGGTACACCGAACCGAAACGCATCCGTACTTTGACCAGCAACTCTCGTTCCCGCTGAAACCTCGCAATCTAGTCAAGAGCAACTTTGTGCTCCAGGTACGTACGCCGGGTCGCCGTAATGTTTGGATGTAATTTAAACTATTCTGGTAGATCTCGTTAGTGCAATTTGCTGCTAAAGTTCGCTTTCGGTGCAAAAGTTGGGGTTTCGAGTGGTTCCCAATGATAACCTCATGCAAACAGACCAACGCGGTTCGTGAAATGAATCCTTCTTTGTGAAATGCCGGTTACCCCCGGTATAGCATGACGTTTATAGCACCGGAGGCTACAGCGTTATGTTCACTTTGTATTGTAATGCTTCCATTATGCAAATGTTTCATATTTACAACGTTTAACCTTCAAGCGAACTTCTCACCATCAATCATCCTTTTTCATAATCGGGTTTGCAATGTGTCCGTGAAGTGAGCCTTCAAATCTTGTGTGGACTTTCGATGGCTGTTAACACCTTCGACGACTTAGTTCAGCATGCGTACAGGGACGTCCGCACATGTAATCCTATCTATTGAACCCGGGATGTAAATGTGATTCCGACAGTGCCGGTGAATGATCCGTTCTTGTGTGTGTGTCTGTGGCGTTTCATTGAAAGCTTTGCGAACGACAAGAATACACAGACTGCTCGGTTTGTTGTCGGCGAATTTAGGGTCATTTATATTCCGATTTTTTTTACTGCCGGATGACATATGAAAAGAAATGTGTTGGATCCTTTGTAAAAACGCTTTTTTGTTGTATTTCGAACACAAAAAGTGACAACACTTATATACGGCTATCAACAAAGGTCATGTCCGCTATGTTTTTTTTCTATCTTTTATTCACAATCAATATTTTCAATCATGGTGAGTATTGTTATGCATTTATAAATTAAAAGTAAAAAAAAGACGTCAGTATACTGAATGCGATGAAATATGTTTTGCACAAACAGGAGTTTCAATACAATTTTATAAAAGGATTTTTTCAAGCTCTTACAAAAACAAATCATCAGTTCATTTTATAATCGTAATACTAATATTGTCGTAAAAGCATCCTTTAAAAAAAGTACAGTAAATTTTCATACTATTGTGCTGTTTTTTCTATTAATATAGTGATACTTTTCCTTTTTAAGTTTGTTTCTTTCTTTTCTGAATGTAAACCATAAACTCTCTATAAATTTAGTGATCTACGGTTGGTTCATAGCCTGAACAACAAACTAATCACATTGTTACAACAAACTTGAGCGACAATTTTTCATAGCGGCACTCATCGAATCACTTTGAAGCAAGGAATTTACGTAGGAATGGATTACTAAAACTTTCTTAAAATATTGTTACTGATAGGAAAAAAGATGCATTAAGGTCTAAAATCTGCAAAAAACCTCTTCTTCTTCTTTCGTGGCCTGCTCCTTGGGAGCACGTCTAATAGACATGGCCTGGTGTCCAATCCGTTTCCAGGAAACTCGGTCCATGGCTGCACTCCTCCATCCCCGGCTGCATCCGATATCCCTCAGGTCTGACTCCACTTGATCCAGCCAACAAGATCGCTGTGCTAATCTACGCCTCGTGCCGAACGGGTCGCTGACGAGCACCTTCCTGGCAGGGCATGAGTTCGGCATCCTCACCACGTGACCCAACCAGCGTATCCTTCCGGCTTTGGCAACCGTCAGGATGTCTGCATCGTCAAACAGCTCAGCTAGCTCGTGGTTCATTCTCCTTCTCCACACGCCCTGCTCGCACACACCGCCAAAGCTATTCCACAGCACCCGCCGTTCGAAAATGGCGAGTGCATTGGCGTCCTCTGCCAGCATAGTCCAGGACTCGTGCCCGTAGAGGACTATCGGCCGTATCGGAGTGCGATATATGGCGCATTTCGTGCGTTGTTGGAGTCTTCTGGATCTCGGGAGTTTGTGGAGTCCGTAGTAGGCATGATTCCCCTGAACAATGCGCCTTCGGATTTCGCTGCTTACGTTGTTGTCCGAAGTTACGATCGTGCCAAGGTAGCAAAACTCTTCTACTACCTCGAGATCGTGGCCGTCAACTAATACTCCGCTTCCGAGTCGTGCTCTATCACGATCAAAGCCTCCGGCAAGCAGGTACTTTGTCTTCGTCGCATTGATTCTCAATCCAATCCTATCGGCCTCGCGTTTCAGTCGGGTGTACGCTTCGCACACCGCCGCAGATGTTCGCCCGATGATATCGATGTCATCCGCGAAGCCAAGGAATTGGAGAGACCGGGTGAAAATCGTGCCCCGGATGTCGAAGCCCGCACTTCGCATGACACCTTCCAGAGCGATGTTGAACAGCAAACAGGAGAGTCCGTCCCCTTGCCTCAGTCCCCTATGAGATTCGAACGATTCCGACAGCATGTTCGACACTCTCACCTTGCACTGCACACCGTCCATTGTAGCCCTCAACAGCCGTACCAGCTTCGCAGGGAGTTGATGACAAAAAGTGCTATTTGGACTGTGAAAATGATTTTGCAGACTAATTGACAGTTCCTAGAAAAGAATCAAAGCAAGGCTTAATACATTTTTTTTAAATTTTGGTATGCAATAGAATCGATTTGGCGATCGCAGACTTTAAAATTTAAATATAGAATAGACCAGTATTGACGAAACTGATGTCCTACAATTGGTTGATTCCATTTCAACTAACGTCGTAAAATACAATTATAACAAATGCTATTTTTTGCAAGGAAATCCTATTCTTTGCGGGAACTATATTACATTGTTAAACTATTCTGGGCGATGTCTGAATCAGAACTTAATGATTATTATCAATCGCATGATTTTGTCTAGAAATTGCACCACCAAAACTATAATAACAGTTTTCATGCGCTTGGGTGTGTAGTTTCATCGATTTAAAAAAAAATATATGAAAATGTAGAAAAAAGTTGATTATACTTTTATTTTTCTTATTATAACGCAATACGTATAAAAACAAAAACAATTTAAACTTTTCCTGCGATAGTGTGTTCCACATTAAAATAACGAAAATAATGTTTTTCTTTGAAAACTTCAAATTAACTAATTAACTAAGTAATTTAATGCTATTGATAGTGACATCAAGTCTAAAACTAAATTATTTTCTGCACACATTTGCATTCAATCCAAATTGAGTTCACTATTTTCCTTTACTTTTTTTAAATCACGCAAACTAAAATACATTTTTGAAAAGGTTCCACATATTAAAAAGTGACATGTAGGTAGTACGGGAAGTGAGCAAAACAAAATTGAATCTGTCGACTATGTTTCTGTGTATCTTCACTAGCTGGAAAATTTGTTTTCACGTTCATTTACTATACTCCGAAATGGAAAATGGACAACAAAGCGGCAACAAAATTTTGTTACGAACTTCCTGGCAATTCTCGGAACAAACTTTTCCTCATTGTACTGATTGACGTTTTTGTGTGTTTCTATTCCCTTTTATCCTAGCTATTGGATTACGATCGTTTTTCGCACGACGAAGTCGTCGGTGAGATACGTGAACACACTCGACCTGTCCGGTTGTGAGCTTTGGGGAGATTTGATCGCCGTTCGCAAACCATCCGAATCGTCGTCCGAATTGCTGATCTCGCTCAGCTATCTGCCCCAAGCGGAACGGCTCACGGTGGTTGTGATGAAGGCGAAGAACCTTTCCATCTCTCACGAACCCTTTGTGAAGGTAAGTATGCATGTCGTCGTGCATGTAGACTTTTGGAACTCGAATTTCTGAACGATACTACTTCTCCACCATATAGCTGTATCTGCTGGTTAACGATAAGCGCACGAAAAAACGTAAAACCAGTGCAATTCGTGCGCTGGACCCAACCAACCCGATCTGGAACGAGGCGTTCACGTTCGAGTTGCCATCGTCGCAGCTACAGGACGCCGGTGTCGAGCTGTTCGTAACATCGAACGAAGGCGAAGGACAGGATCTGGGTTGTGGGGTGGGTTTGCGTGAAGGCGGTAGCGGTACGCAACACTGGCAGGATCTGATGCAGAACAATCGTAAACCCATCGCCATGTGGCACGTACTTCGATAAGATGCGCCGGTGCCAAAAATGTGCGACGACGACACATCGTAAAATCGGGCACACCGAAAGGATCCATCGGGGAATTGATGACGGCATGAAGAGGTAGCATGAGTGACGCAAGGACAGCCAGTGCAACGAAAGGAAGTGTATCACACGAAGCGACGAGTGACATAAAACAAACCCATCCCAACATAAAACCAAAGAAAAGGTAACTAACCGGCCAACAACAACAAGACCCAGCTAACGAGGAGGGTTTTTCGGGGGTAAAAAATGTTTTAATATGGTAGTTTTGTAATGCGGATCACATATTTTTCTCGTATCGCTGCGGACATACATCCCGTGTAGAGAAATACCCCAAAAAGTATGCAATCCGCCCATCCGAACTATCTTGTCAAAGCTTTTCAAAGGTGCTGGAATGATGATGGTCGGTTCCAATAAGCACAAAATATCCCATTACGGGAAGGATTACTGAGTTCTGATAAAATGTCAGATTACATTTAATGCAAAGAATATGTTTCATCCTTCGTTATATGATCTGAATCTTTCCAGCCAAAGATGACAGATCCTTACACTCACTGAAAGTTTATAAACAGGGAGAGAGACCATAATCTTTGTTTGTAGTTTTACCTGAAGAATTTAGTATTTGTTATTATCTCGGTTATCATGCGTCAAAGTAAAGGTTTCAGAAATCAATGCACCGCAGGACAATTGTTGAATTGTTAGCGTTTATTGTAAAAATGCAATGAAAGTTGTATCAAACTTTATTCCCACCTTTTTGCAATTGGTTTCTGTAACCGAACACGTTCAATTGAACGTTTGCTAAAAGAAAAAACCATTGTAAAATGTAGACTGATGCAAAGTATAACTTTATCGCTGAGGATGACAGATTAAAAGAAAGAAAGGAACAACAAAAAAGCAGAGAAGAGAAAACATATTTATTCAGCTCAAGTGTATTATTACAAACCAACATAACGAGAGAGTGAACTACAAAATACCAAAAGGAGAAGAAAACCAAGTGTAAGTTAGATTACTTAAAATTAAAACAAGCCTCAAGCTCACAATACTGAGGACCCATAAGGTGAATCCATCGCTTTGCCTATTTGGTGCAGGTACAAAACAAAACACAACCAGACCTATCTAACGAAAATGGAGCTTAAATGGGGCGCAGAACGCAAAGCTTAAAACAGACTAAGGGAAGGGCATGTAATGTGCATAGCATGAGCATATATTTATGTACAATATTTTAAACACAAATATCCAAATGTACGATAAAAGAAAGAGAGAAAAACAACTTAAAAAATATTATAAAATGTTTAAAACAAAAACACACAAAAAAAACACAACACAAACGCTTCAACCAAAAAAGTTATAAATGTTTTATATGCCGTACTGAAACGAGTTTGAAGACTTAACAATCTAAAAAACAAAACAAAAGAAAATTAATTACTAAAGTGTAACAGTTTTGGCACGGGAGACAGAGAGACAAAACAAATATGAAAACATAATTGTGTCCTATATATTATACTCTACTGTAGTGGCGTAAATTTGTACGTATTCGTATGATTATACAAAATGGCACTATTTATACGTATATTGGTAATATTTATACACAATGCTAACAATGGTATGATATGATCATATAACAGCTGAATGGAGCTGCCCGTCGGTGTCTGTATCAAATATGGAACCGTAGGTCAGCAGCGTACATACAACCCTTACCCATACCATATAAGGAGCTATATATTTTGTCGATTCCAGCACTGTTATAACCTTCCCATCTATACCAGTAAACCAACCATCACACTGCTGCAATCGGGCAGCGTGAATTGGATACAATTAACCCAATTATAAATGGTACCTTTTGTCGGACACTGAGCGTAGTAGCTACCAAAGTGAATCGAATGATTAGAATTGCAAACCACCTCAACCACAACGGATACACACCGACATAAAATGAAGCCAAACAAAAAAAAACGGACGACATAAAGGATTTTAAAATGCTCATAAACCGCGCTAGTAGTAGTCCTCCTGGTGCTGCTGTAATGTAACAAATCAATTAGCAAAATCGATCGCCCTGCTAAGGGTCGGTTTGTTTCGTCTCGTTCCATCATATCAGCAACATTTCCTAGCGAACCCAACAACTTTTGCGATCGCATAAATGAGCGCGCAAATAACATTATTGTTCGACGTCTATTTACTACCTGATTATGCTTAATCCAATGCAAAGTGTGAACCAACCCTTTTACCCTTAGTGCATTTTAAGCCTCGTAGTGTTTAATGCACTGGCAAACTTAAAGCTACTGACTACGTGTCCTTTCCTTTAAGCTTCCGTAGATTCACGTTTAAGTTTCGAGCTTAAACCCTTTAATCCTATAACACTACTGCACCTTTCGTTCAATGCACCAAAAAACAAAACAAAAAAAACAACTGTTGTGTCAAAGCAACACTGGAATAGGAACGTTGCTAGCGGCAGATAGAAAAAAAACACACACACCCGGAGAGAATTAGTTTGTGTAAAGCAGCCTGGCTACGAAGAAGAATATTGGATTTTCAATAAAAAATCGAAGAAACACACACAAACAACAACCCGACCGTGCCTCTATGTTTCAATGCCGAAGGAAGAGATGGCGACAATGAGCGAGAAGAGAGAGAGAAAGCACGGGAAAGCTTCATCATAATGCAGTACGGACGGTTGCTTCCTGCATTCTGATAAGTATGCCTGCAATTTGACATTGAACGTTTGACATTTCCATTTTACCAAGAACGCAGAGTGATGTGCTTCAAGGATAACTTCAATGTAAAATGCTATCAAGGTGAGTGTTTTTTTGTAGTTTTCATGTTTTGTTCAATAATCCTAATTCATATCAAACCATAAACGTACCTTGCCACTCTGTGGGATGCTTAAAATGAGTGGTCCAATTTGCTTGTTTCACCTTTTGTTTGTCTTCACCTGGCAAAACCAGTCTGCCACCATCCGGTCCTAATGTGCTACTTTCAATTGCCCCAGTAATGGTAGCTTCGCCATTATTCCTGTTTTCCGCGCACTAATTATACTCCTGTCAATGTAATTAAGTGTGGCAAATCTGATTCGCCTGCGAGTGACAGGGTAATGGGAAATGAGTTCTCTTTGCCTGCTGTGTGGTTTGTGATTGAGAATGCATGGTTAATGTGTTAACCTAATTATGGTTTGTTACGGGTTTAAGTTTGAACAGTTTCCCGGAAGGTTATCATCGCACAATGGAAATGTTTAAAAAGTGTAGAACGTGATGTAAAATAATATGTTTTGCTGTATTTCATAGACACAATTCGCATTCCTAAAATGTAGAATGTAGATCCGATACATAATGATTTATTTCAGAATTGGGTAGTCTTCTTCTCTTTTTTTATCCTAACGACCTCTTAGGTCATGCCTGCCATTTTTGGCTTACTAGACTTATTGTTACCGCATAGTTGAATAGTCAGTCCTCACTGTGGGGGAATGGCCCAGATAATACTTGAACCCAGGTCCTGCCGTGTGAAGACCGGCGCCGCTGTCGCATCTACCATCGGGCCGACCCTGGTAGTACGGTCCTCAAATATCACGTATCCTTTTGAATCTGCCTTCTGTTACCAACAGCATAATGCGCGCTCATTCCTGGAAGGACCAGTCATTTGTGTTTTTAGTTAGTGTTAGTGTCCGGCGTATTATTTTATTACATTCGGATTGTAATTCTGGAGGTGCATCGATTACAACATGGCAATCCGTCTTCAGCGTCGTGGCTCTTATCTTAGGAGCATATCTTTTGGTAGAACTTAACATGGGAGCACTTTATTACAGGGTTTTTGACGGTAATATCGACACAACGAGAGTCGCTTCGGTGCACTTTCGAAGTATTGGGAAGATTGGTGCATTTCTCACCTACTTTCGATAGAAAATCTTATTTGACTAAATATTACAACGTTTTTTTACGTTATTGTGCTTTTATGTTGCTGAGAAATTACTTGTGGATACGCACAATTTCAAAAGATAAGAAAGTAATTGTAGTTCTCTTCCTATAGTACCAGAGATACTAGACGTCTCCATAGCGATTGTATTCTAATTATCCTGCTTCTTAAGCACTGTAGTCTCAAAAGGTCTCCGCCATTCCTGGTTTTTGTGACTTGATTTTACTAGGTTCTAAATAATCAGTCCTATGTGTCTTACTGGTCCAACAGGTTAGAGTGAATGGTCCAACCGCAGTCATTAACTCTGAGCGCGGTCACCAGTAAAACGTTGCACAGTACCGAAGATATAGTTTATGTAACTAATGCTGCCAGGAGCTGACTGATTATGACGCGCTTCTTTGTTTATTTGATTATTGAAGATGTTCACCATTTATTCTTCTCTGGCTCTACAACCTCTGTAGGTCTTGGCCTGCTATTTCTAGCTTACGGGGAGGCGGTCGAGAAGGGATTCAAACCATGTGGAGATTAGCGACGCTATCGTATTTACCACCGGGCCACACCATTTAGACTTAACAAACATAACCTTAAACTCTGGTCATACATACCAGTATGGCATGGGGAAGACGAACATAGAGGATTACAAACAGTTGAGAATAATTCGAGTCGGGATACCAAGAAAGAGGGGTATCGAGTTGATGAAGTCAAAGAGTTGAGGATTGATATCAAATGATATAATATAATCGCACATAAGAATGGATCGTTTTGGCCATACGTAGTAACGCGAGTTGGTATGTGCAGAGGAGGCGAGAACGAAGGTAATGGCTGGGGACAAATTTGTTGTTGGATGTACTTCTTGATATGTACTCCTGGATGTCGCCTAGCATCCGAAAGCGAATAACATAGAGTGACATGATATCGGAGTGTCGAAATAATGTTTTCATTGCAATGTGAGTGATTTTCGACACTCACAATTCTTTGCAAGATGGTGACTCAGGCCTAAACCTCACAGGCATATTTGAGTATTTATCTAATCCTGCAAAAATATAGTGCCTTCAAACGAAGAGAGTCCCGAATAGTGATACACGCTCTGAAGCGGAGCGACGGCTCCAGAGTCAGCTCCGACTTCAACTTGGAGTCGGCTCCGCTCCGATGGCATCGCAACCGGTTTCGCTTCGGTCACTCCGGAGCTGACTCTCACACAAAGCTTGTTTTTTTTGTATAAGACATTCGTCCCAGAAATGTGTACGTTTTAGCCACCGTAATATTTACATGCGTGTTAAATGACAGTGACTTAATGAATTTACAAAGTATATACATTGTATGGGAAAGCTTAAGGTAACGAGTAAGGCCAAATTGTAAAGGTAACGAAATCAAGGTAGTTTTATAGTGTAAATTTATCGTTTGTCGAGGATATGGAAGCAAAACAGTTCAATTTTGCTTGCATAGCGCAAGTGTGCAATATAGGGTAAAACTTTGTTACATTCATTAACACATAAAATAAATAATATCGGGCTGAGGACACTACATTGGGGCTCCTTTTTTATGTATATCCTGTTTTTGATTATTTCTTTCTATAATTATTCTATCGAAAATCATAGTAAATCGCAAATCATAATAAATTAATCATTGTATTCAACATATTATTGAAAACTAATAATAATAATAATTTTAATAATCATTATAATAAGTAATTGCGTTAAAGGGCCCATAGTGCACACGAATAAGATCGTTACATTTTTTGCAATAAAATAATAGAGTGAAAAATTACATAACAATGTTTTTGAATGTTATCAATTCATGGCTATATTAATCAACTGATTCTACCAAGAAAAACGTGTATGAATATTTGACTCTGAGAAAAGAACTCTCCGTTGCTGTTTTTTTACCGTCACTGTAAACGTTTGTTGCAAGAGAAGATGTTATGTCGCTTAGCAACCGTTTCGTTACTTGAGAGAAATATGCGTGCGAAGCAAACGAACGAAAGAACAGTGCAAAGCACGGGAGAGAAAAAGAGAGAGAGAGAGAGAGAGAGAGAGAGAGTTGATAAAGAGGTTAGAAAACATCTTAACTGAGAGAAATTATGTTTTTCGAAAAAAAGCCACGAGGAAAATGTTGAATCGTAAAATGTAAACAATCCTGATAAGTCAACTTAAATCATGTGTTTAAATGATTATCTTATGACATTGCAATGCTGATGAAGTTATTATTCTTTATATTTGAAGTGGATTTCTAACAAGAAAACATAATATAACCATCCTAACCAATATTAATCAGAAAACAGTTTCGTTTCATTATTGTCTTTCGCAATTATTGAAATGTCTTATCAGCTGTTAATCTGTCATCCCACAAAGGTCAAATTTTTAATGTTATCAATAATATAAAAAAACATCCCATAGAAATCAACTACACGAAAAGAATACAACAATGAAACCTTCATCTTGAAGCAAAACAAAATATAAATTTCAAACATCAAATTCTGTTTATTTCACCGGATTGTATCGTGTGAGATGCTGCGAGATGCATTTCTCTCATTCGCGTTTGTTTCAAACGAACTGCTCTCTTGGGAGCTCTCTCTCTCTCTCCTTGTTTTGTAATTCTCTTGCGTAGACCAACTCCTCGTTTTGGAGGATCGAACTGATCGTGGTGCTCCAACACATCGTTAGTGTTAACTTCGCGGCGCACGATCGTGCAGCGGAAGGACTTTCAGTGCGTGGCGCTTGGAACAGCGCTTACCATTCCGGATCCGTCGTTGAACGCGTGGCATCGCAAATTGTTAATCAGCCTGTTAGTGATACGGTAAACAAGTGAGATTAGTTTTTTTTTACATGCAAAATCATTACTTCTACCATCAGTGACACACGAACGGAAACATCAAACACCACCGAAACCATCAAATTTTGAAGTTTAAACCCTCAGTGAATGATAATGGACGGCGCGAAAGAAGGATTTGCATTCGTGTTGTCAATTTTACGCACGTACGTTGCTGAAACTGCATCAACGAAACGCGAATACAATGCTGTCGCGTACTATCTTTAAAATATGATCATCCTAATCCTGGTGACAAAGGCTAGTTTGTGCTTTGCTGTGACAAACGACAATAACTTGCCGTGGTCACCATTTGTGGTGTGTAAACGATAACGATTGTTTTTATTGTGCTCGGTGAGCGGAGTGAGTGGCCAAGCCTGCCGAACGTATGAAGTGTTTGACAAATAAACCAAGTTGCCGTCATGCAGGCCATTCCCCGGTCGGGTGTGTATTTGTGCAAGACACGTTTAAAACGCCCGGTGCCCATCATCATACACGAGATGCGACAGCCAGTAATAATAATTTAAACGTACAATAATGCTGCATGGTGGCAAGAATTGGGAATGGCACGATGGAGCACTAACACTCTTGATTAATTAATCAATTGATCGTACGACCAGTCTGCAGGTTCGCTCGACGCGAAACAAGCGAGTCGCAGTCGGTTAGTTACTCGTTAGCTTCGTGGTGAGCATCATACAGAAGCACAAGAGACAGACAGAAAGTATTTACAAGAAATGGAACAGGAAACAAACAACAAATTCAAGTGCGGTTGAATTTTGACACTCACAAATGTGATCCATTTTCGGTGACAGATTGTCACGAGTTGTGCAGAATACTAATGGTGGGTTCGTTTCCGGTGAGTCATAAGTTTACACCGTCCTACGAATGATGGCAGCTTGTTTTGCGTGCGGCGAACAGTGTGTCATTGAATATTTGGTTATAGTCGCGTACGGCCAAGTTTTTTATGCTTCAAAACACAAGTTCAAAGATCAATCAGGGAGCTGAGCTGAGCTGAATAGTTGTCTTTTCTTATCAAAATTGGGTGTACAAATAAGTGTCTGTGCGTCGTGGTGTTGACATTAACATATTATTCTTACTAATATGACATTAATAAATAAAAATAGTGACATTAATAGTTGACCTTTTTATGTCTTTTAAAAACTATTAAAATTTGTATATAAAGTTCTCACAATCATATTTATTGTGCTCTAGAGCGTATAGGCTATTACTTACCGCATTACCGCACATTACTGACGCTGTAACGATTAGTAATAATCCGCGTCTAGTCTCCGGTTTTGATGGATGTTTAAGATGTGTAAAATTATTCACAAACAAAAACTATTGTTTATACATGTTACATCATAAGAAAAACAATTTAACTTTCTTAATACTTTTAATAGAATCTGAAACTGATATTCTGTAGAAAAGCTGTAAAGGTAAGAACAAATGAGTTTAAATATTAAACTTAAATCTATCAAAATTGGCGAGATATAATAATATTCCAAAAAAGATGATTACTTTATAATTTGGAGTGACATTTAGATCAAAATTTACAATCGATGCACTGCTTCAGTAATAGCTAGATGTGCCATAGCGTAGATCCAGGACGCAGGACTAAGATCCAACCACGAGTAGTTAAAGTAAAAAAAATCAGAATTTGCTGGCCACGACTTTTGTGAGCGATCAAAAAATTTAACCGCCCAAAAATATTAAGAAGAATCGGGTATTGATCATTAACTTCAAACACAATAAAAAAAATCGTTTCACCTACTATAGCTAGTCAATAGTAAAACAAGAACTATAACAAAATTAGAATGTGCAAATGTATCGCTTATACTAACGACAATAACGAATAATAGAAATGGATAGAACTGCACTAAAGAGACACTTCGTTTTCAGAATTCTCTGCTGGCGGAAATCGTCCGAATATCTTATTATATACACTTATATATCCTACTCCAAAATCAAGATATAAGGAAAATTTAGAACCATAATGTTTAAAAACTGTACCTTATGTTAGTAAGGATAACTAATTCGATTACCTATATAATATCTCTTCAACAGTAACAAAAAAAATCGTGAAAAATAGCGAGAATTAAAAAGAGCCTGAACCAAACATGTCCCAAATCCGATAAAAAAGCAACCTTCCACTGCTCGGATTTGGAAAAAAAAACAACAACAAGGGCCAACTAAATGCAGCTAAACCCACTAGGAGGTGTCGCCAACGCAACATGCGGTAATTATAAACCGCACCCATGCAACAATCCCGAACTGCATGTGCGCAGGTTGCGTTACGCGGTGCGTGAATAAATGAGCCGGTGAATAAAGTGTGCTAAAAGAAGGTACGGCAGTTGCCCATCCAACCAACGTGTGAGTGCGTTAAAAAACGGCCAAAAACAGACCCACCAGTGCGTCGTGTGTATCGAAGTGTACGTGTTGTGAAAGTATCCTGTGCCACGTGTAGCGCCGTGCTACAGGCTTTATTCGAAAGGCTATGATGGAGAAGTGGTTTTCTGAAGCAATAGTAGGCTAAAACGTGATTTTACGCGAATAAATATACGGCGCTAGTGGTGGCGAGTGCAATGGCCACAGGAATGGAGCCTTTCCGGTAGATGTGGTGTTTTTGTCAAGCCAACCGATAAACTGTTTTTGAAAAGCCACGAGCATTCAAATCGATTCGATTTTTTGCGTTAGACATCCTGTTGCAACGGTGCATTTGTCAATATAGTGTGTGCAAGTGTGTGCGTGCGTGTGTGTGTGTGCGTGTGTATGTGGAGGTGATCTCATACGCGTCCTTCCATTCCCCTTCTCCATTCTTCTCGGAGAGACGTGATGGCGCGTTCGATGTTAATATGCTGGCGTTATCGGTTGACCATTGTTTGCGGATTATTGCTGTTCCGGTGCGAGCCACTGGAGGCTTATGCTAATCAACATCCATCGCTATCATCGCCGGCGGCACATGTACTGCATGGGGAAGATGGTCCGAGTGCGATCGTCACCACCGGAAACGGTGCCGAGACGGCTGTCTTCGAGGCGAGTGGTAAGGGTTTTTGTTTTCTGTTTTTCATTCTATTTTGACTGAATGTTTCTTTTGTGGCTTTTTTTGCTATTATTTTGACAAAGATTTGATGCAGATGTGGCGGATTTTATGTGCAGATTGCTTTACGTTGTGACCTGAACTAGGTGCGAATCGTATTAAAATTGCAAATATAGTTGACAAAAGTATACGCTGACTTGTTGTGCATCAGATGCTGGATAGTCAGTACGACACCCGGTCCTGCCACGTGAAGACTGGCGCCCTTAGTGCCTTGTTCATTAGACCGCCCTGTTTGTACTGACTGAATATTCAGGTACGGGTAAACTAAGTCAAAGAAACCAAGAGAAAAGAAGAATGAAATGTATGCAGTTGCATTAAATAAAGTTCCTGGAGGACCAGACGTCTTATGCAAAGTTGCATCCACAAATCTATTATACAAGACATGCAAAGTAAATGTTAAACTCATAGGAAGTCTTGATGCAAGCTAGATCATTCGACCAAATCCCTTTTTGTCTAATTAGTTTACTTCTCTGAAATTGTCTGAATTACCGCCATCAGATCAAAGCTAAATCCTGATTTAAACAGCATCGAAAGAAGTATTTCAATAACTAATTTCAATTTTCTCAGCTGTTTATGTCCACCCATGAAATCATTCTGTCTAAACAAACTGTTAACTTACTTACTTACTTATCCGGCGATACAACCGCTTCGCGGTCTTGGCCTGCAGCAACAATCCTCGATACCGCTCACGGTTTAGCGCCGTCGTCTGCCAATCAAGCATCCCGGCCGTTCTGGCGGACGCATCTACGCCATCACTCCATCTCAGTTTGGGCCTACCACGCCTCCTCTGTCCATGTGGACGGCCTAAAAGGACTTTACGGGCTGGGTCGTCCGGTGCCATTCTCATGACATGACCAGCCCACCGGAGCCTGGCGAGCCTAATTCGCTGCACGATGGTGAGTTCACCGTACAGCTCATAGAGCTCGTCATTGTAGCGGCTCCTCCATTGTCCTTCCACACATACGGGGCCAAACATCCTTCTGAGCATCTTCCTCTCGAACGCGGCTAAGAGTGTTTCGTCAGTTTTGGACAGAGTCCATGTCTCAGAGGCGTATGTGAGTCTTCTTCTTCTTTCTTGGCCTAACGACATTTTAGGTCATGCCTGCCATTTCTGGCTTACTAGACTTATTGTTACCGCATAGTTGGATAGTGAGTCCTCACTATGGGGGAACGGCCCAGATGAGACTTGAACCCCGGTCCTGCCGTGTGAAGACCGGCGCCGCTGTCGCATCACCACCGGGCCGTATGTGAGTACTGGGACTATAAAGGTCCTGTACAGTCCCAGCTTCGTCCGTCGCGACAGGTATTTTGAGTGGAGAAGTTTCCTCAGGCTGTAGTATGACCGGTTGGCAGCCAGCACCCTTGCGCGCAACTCCACGTCTATGTTGTTGTCGGTGCTGACTTTTGACCCCAGATAGGTGAAGCTTTGGACGATTTCGAAGGTGCGATCACCTATCTGTACATCACCTCTGCGTAAATCAGTGCCTGTTAGCAGGGCCACAGGTGGTGCCACCATCATTTTGCCTCGTTGATCTCCAACCCGAGGTTCAGTGCCGCATGCTCGATCCTTTGGTAAGCTTCTGCTACATAGGAGGGCCTCAAACCAATGATGTCTATATCATCAGCGTATGCCAAGATCTGGAGTGACTTATAGAAGATGGTCCCCGAAGTTTGCACCTCCGAGACTCGGATGGCCCTCTCTAGCGCCACTGTTAACTGTGTGATGAAATATTTCAACAACCATGAAAAGACGCCATTGTCAAGTGTCAACGAGTCAATCTAGGTCAAAGCAACAATTTATTTTATTAAACTAATCTACCTGTTTGACCTGTTTTGCTTGTCCAACGATATATTGTTTCCGATTTTGTATGTGCTTCATGAAGACTAGACTGTTTTGAAGCTTTATGAATCGTGCTATTTAATTTACCTTATATTCACTCAACAGACAACTTTTGCTACAAATATTTCCATCAAACTTTGCAGTAAAACTTTCACAATGTGTTCAGAAACCTCACCTATCAACCAAATAGTGTCTTTTGTTCGGAATCCTCTTTTGTGCTGTAAGTTGGGCACCACAATTAAGCCCACACACGCATGCAAATTGATTGACATAAAAATGGT
This sequence comes from Anopheles maculatus, assembly GCA_002091835.1. NCBI lineage: Eukaryota > Metazoa > Arthropoda > Insecta > Diptera > Culicidae > Anopheles > Anopheles maculatus. Next base: position 56,046 of record KZ062484.1, on the reverse strand, counting down.
TTCGCTCCTACGGTGGTGATCTGCGCCATATTCGTTATGCGCCGTTGAGATATCATTCAAATTAATAGCAAAATTATGCACGGTAACTACATTAGATCAAACTTTTAGGCCTTGTTTAAGGCATGATAGTTGAGACAGAGAATGAGACGTATCTTCGTGTGATGATTGCTCTAAATAAATGGAGAGTATTTTTGGTGGTTTGTGACCAATATTGGGCCTGTTCGTAATTTATATAGTCCATCTACAGTTTTAAATATGGCACCCAACCATCACTTGATACACTCTTGGTGGATCAGGTCTGGCGCTGGGTTGCCAAACACTGCTGTTTGCCTCATCAAATTTGCATAACACGCCGATTAGCGAAGAATGCCGTGCTTGCTGTTCGCTTGAGTGATCGACTGTCGTTTATTTATTTTCCTGTACAATTTATTTTATTTCTTATGGTGTCCAGTTTTGTTTTTTTTCTTGGTGACCAGTTTCACCACCGAAGCCAAAACAGCGTGGTGTTGGTGTATTGTTTTTGTGTACCCGAAATTGTACGATTTCTTGCCGGGAGCGAAACGTTTGATGTGTACCGCCGATTACGCGTTTTCTTCTTTTGCACAGCACCGTAAGGCGCATGCATGGTTTGTGTGCAAAAGTTCAAGAAATTCGTATGCGCTTGCTGTTTGTCTTCATTTGGTGATATTTTCATTAAAAAGATTTGTGAGATTATCACAAACGAAATGAATAAAATATATTGTTCTAACAGAATAATAGCACCTTAAGGCTTGTTTATGTGATCGTGCCGTAAAGTTGTTGAACTCAATCATTCCAACTAGCCACAAATTAGATAACGTTTGTGAGACGGTCAATACGTTCGAATTCTGTCTTTCTTTGTACGGTGCTTTACTAGCCCCAACGAATGGTTTGCGATTGCATAGATGAAGGCGCTAATTAGTGTCAGCCGAGCAACTGGTGGCTTAATTAATGTGTTCGTCCAATTTTATCGTTTGACCATGATAATTTGGTTTTTGCCGTACTATAATTAGATCAAATGCAGACGGCAGTGTTTGGAGTGGAGTTTGTGGTGAGCGTTGTGACTATTTAGGCGATGAGCTGTTGAATTAATTTTGGGCCATTTTTGGGGTAAAATATAAACGAAAATCTTGAAGTCTTTTTAACCAAACTAACCACACTATTATTGTGTGCTTGCTAAACCATTCAAATTTAATAGAAAAATCATCATAAAACATGCTCTTAAATGAGCCAATCTAACTAAAGCAATAAAAACAAACTATAAAACCTTACCCAAAAAGGGGAAGAAACAGTTCGAAAACAAAGAAAAATCATTCTCCAACCTCTCATCGGAACGTTAACCAAGCACTTAAGATACATTTTAAAACAGTACAATCTTTTCGGAAAACAACCTTCGATCCGGTAAACACATCCCATTCATCTAATCCGCCCAGCGCTCTACGATAAGTTTCTAATCGTATCGTTTCGTGATATAAATTGAAAACTTATGTCACTTGTAATAGGGGATTATGTGTGCCGATCTTTTTTTTCGGAAGATAAATGGTTGAAAATCGTTCTCCTAAGCTCTCCTTGTGCGCTGTTTTGACGTTGTTTTGGGAAGCGTTTCGAAGCGAACGGACGGAACGGAATTTACATACGGCTTCATGTTGGTGAGCTAATTTCCGGCGATAATAACACCGACCGAGGATCGTTTGAATCGGTTTTAATAATGTTCACACACCAATACACACGCCATACGGTCACGGTCGAATGGCCATTGGTTTGGTGGAGAAAAAAGGGAGATCATAAATTCCTAGTGACATTTTTAATGGGCCGATCGTTTTGGCGGACTGCTTCTTGGCTGCTTCGTCAGTAAAGCGAAGAAAGATACATTTTATTATGATTATGCTAAATCACGCACATAAAGAATATCGTTTAATATTCGTTCGTTACGAAGCTTTTCTTTTTTATTATTCGTTTACAAACATAGTAGGGAAATACGAATGCTGGGTCTGAGCTCATTATCGAACTGGTTCATTTAACGATCGTGGCAAATGATGGAGATCATCAGAGCGATTGGAACTCCTCTTTTAACTGCATCTTTTATGATCATCAAAATGTACGGAAAACATAAAACGACCATCATCGCAACAGTAAGACATGCACTGGAATTATGCATTCATCGATTAATCCAACAAAACAGCCGACCGAACGAACTGCGCGTTGCCGAGTGGAGCAGAAACACACCGCTCCAGCTCCAAACGCCGAACAGGTTACATTAAGTTATCATTTATCTTAAACACCGGTCGATACGGGATGCCGATTCACGCACATCTCGCGTTATGCAAATACTAAGATGACAGCCGATCGACAGCACGGCACCTGAGCAGCGAGTGGGCAACCGAACGCGACTCCCGGCGCTAATGTACTTATCAGCTCGTTGACAAATGAACGTCCAGTGTCGGTGCCGGAGATGGAAGTGGTCGCCCGATGGCGATCCGTCTGCTGGACCCGGTGATTAGGTTGTCGCTTGCAGGGGTGAGTGACTACGTTTAATGTCCCGAACCGGATCGAACATGATGAATGTGTGAGCTTAATTATGAGCTTAAAGGCTTAATGATATTCTGCGCACCGCACCGGATTTGCATCAATAGATTAACATCAGCAACAATCCACTTACGAGTGCAACAATCATCTCAGTTTGTGCTGGTGAATAGATTTAAATAACTGATGCGAAATACTTTTAAAGTGCAAACCGTTTCATTGGCCTGGTTTGATACCCATCCGCACGACACGTGCGATTGAACAATAAATTAATAAAATATCAACCATTAGAATAAAGTGAAGATTTACCATCGTTCACCCATAATTAATGGCACCATAATCCAATCGAACCACACACCAAGTCACGCGATCCGTTTCATCCACCAAACAACCGAGCCCAAGTTGCCTGCGGGATCGGACCTGATCGGCGCACCCCTAGGCTAACCTCTCAGCGTAGCATATTAATGGCCCCATTTGAGTTTGAGCATTTCTTTTGTTTTACTTTACGACCGACCGGTTTCCATCGTACCACTGTCCCCGTTCGCGCGCGCTCGACACTAGGCGGATGGGTGAAGATTTTACATTAATAAGCCATTCATATTCCTGGCGATGATTCGCATGACGCTGCGCTAGGAATGCACATCAGTCGCTTGCGCTGTAATGACCGTTTGTTTAGTGGAAGTTTCTCGGCCGCATGCAAATGCGGTCCCGGGGGAAAAAGGTTATCAGGGCTACGCCGTTCCGCCATACGGGAAACGTCAAACGGCGCGCTGGACGGCGGCTCGCTATCGATTGGCAGCATTCGGTTTAGCGTTTACTGTAAGAATGTTTGTAAGAGCGGAAAGTAAACAAATAGCTTTTTACTATTGGAAGACATCAAGCTTAAAAACGAATTTTTATAGCGATCTATTTTGCCAACATTTAAGAGTTCCAAGAGTTTTCGTATGATTAAATTAAACCTCTATACCTTACAGTATAGTAGCACTTTGTTAAAAATACATTGAAAAATACAGTTACCTTCATACCACCTTCAATACCTTCATTTGAGCAGCAGTCTATTAAAAAAATGTGTATGTACACACCGAGATTTAGACAATTAGCATGACATAAATACAGTATTCAAACTTTTCGTTAACGATTTTGTATACTATTTGTGTGTATTAATATTTCTTGTGTACAGACATTTATTAGACCTTCAATGTTTAGTTTATAAACTTTTAATGATATGTGTAAAATCATTAAATGTAACACATTTACTTGCATACATATCAGGCGCTTTCGCGGTCTTGGTATGCCACAACAATCGCCGATAACTCTCACGGTTTAGGACAAATCAACGGCATCACTCTATCTCAATTTGAACCAACTACGCCTCAATAGGCCCAATAGACAGGCCTGGAAAGCCTTTGCGGGTTGGGTCGTCCGGTGACATTCTCATGACATGACCAAGCTCACCGGAACCTGGCAAGTTCAATTCGCTGCACGATAATAAAATCTGTACATCTTGTGCGTACTGAACAAGAGTGAATGAGCCACTAATTTTATCTTTTCTTCACAGAGAGTTTTAAAAATCTTTTGAGATTCAAATCACTGAGAATTTTTACAACTCTTTTGGCATTTGAATCGCGAAAGGATTTTAACATCTCATTTGAGATTCGTGAGTGTGAGGGTGATTTAATTTAAACGACTCTCAAAAGAGTTGTTAAAAAAATCGAATCGCGATGGTGAAGAAGTAAAAATTACTTTAATTCTTTAAAAAGTGTAGTTATTCTCTTCTCTAGTGAGTTCACCTAATAGTCCGTAAAGCTATCGATGTCCTTCATTGTCCTTTCCCAAACACGGGATCAAAAATTCTCTTGAGCATCATCCTCTTAAATGCAGCTTGTTTTGCACCATGTCTCAAAGAGGTGTGTGAGTAATGGGACTGTAAAGGGTTCTGATTAAAGTTCCAGGGCGACAGGTGTTTGAGTCCAATGTCCAAGTCACTGTCCAAGGATCAGATCGCTGTTTTTTTTTTAAATTAAAATAAGTATTCATGGTCATTGCAAACTATTCACTTAGACGTCTGGCAAATATGCAACTTGTAGAATATAGTCGGACGATTTTGCTCTCCAATTAAATTCCATGCTTCATCCTGTGTGTGCTAGCGAAGTAGAGCTTTTAAGGAATAATGACTGTAGCTGCATAAGCTGCTCTTAAAGACAGTGTCATGTTGTAATTATTTACTTTAATCGAAGTAATATTCATAATTATAAACGATTAATCATTAGTGATTCAACCAAGCTCTTGAACTCTTATGCCTTCACAACTTCTTGATGGATTACGGTTTCCACGATAAACGAGGCTACATTTATTCGCATCATTTCATAAATGGCAAAGGTTCACCTTGAAATGACTGCAGAAAAATATATTGATAGAGACGTAATGCATCTTTAGTATGCAAGATTATCTCTAGTAATCATCAGGTGAATCTCATTGTACCGTATACGCTCAATTTTAAGTTAGTGTATGTGCTTTAGCATAGGTCGAACAGCTTATCTATTGTACTATTATTGAGGATGTGAGTAATCTTAACTCATTAGAAAATCGCTCATTAGAAGCATCATTTATTAGAAGAGATTGCTGGTCCACTTTGAAGGAGTGATCAATCATCACTGGAAGTTGGCATCTCGAGTTGACCCTATATAATATGGAACATTGAAGCAGTTTAAACTTAGCAATCTTAATCTCCTTTTGTAACGAGAAACTCGATCTTCAAATATAAAATATCAAAATATCTCAAACTCGAACCAGATCGTTACACCAAAGAAGAATTCCATAAGTCATAAGAATAAATTAACTATGCATTAATTAATACGAACTTTTATAGCTCAAGTCCCTTCCGGATTTTCTAAAGTAAAAGCGTGTAGTGTGTAGTACTGCGTATTTTTTGTTAAACCTGGACCCATACCGTGTACCACGGCAAACGATTGATGGTAAATCGTTTACAAACACTCAAAAGATTCCTTGTCCCACACCCGACAACCGATCAACATGAATGTCTACATGGACAGTTTGCATTTCTCGTACACCATTAAACCGCAACATTTATTTCGCTCCGTCATCCGCGCTCGATACTTCCCGGGTGGGTTGGATTAATTTATGCGTCTGCTGCACGGCATCGCGTCCAAACGGACCAAAGAACAAAACAAACCCGTTCCACGGCAAAACGGCGTCCAGCTGACAAGTGCTCCCGTACGTCTGAAACTGTCCACAGAGACACACAAATCCGAGGTACCTAGCCAGGACCTGGCACCAGCGGATCGGCACCGTATGGCAGCAGCAGCAGCAGCAGCAGCAACCTATTTGTCAAACAGGAAAATCTGGCTTTCAACACGATCGCCCGCAAAAAAGGCGCTCTGACAGGACAACATGCGACTTGAATGGGCTATGGTGAACGCACAGGCAGGGAACGATAAAAAACATTCACAAGAACAGTGCTTACCTTTTGGGCCGGTGACTGCTACTGGAATTCTGTAATATTTCTCAAAGTATTTCTTGTGATTTTTTTCCCCCCCCCGTTCAGCATCCTGGAGCAACTTACCTTTACGGCACACGAATCGAACTCGATCAAATCGCTTAAATGTTGTTCCGTGCCGGACAAGTTTATTTCCGCCCTGACAAAACCGTTTGTGTGGGATTCCGTTTCGATACGATTGCTTACCGCATTCAATTTCTGCTGCCGATTGAATGTCGGCTTAAGCACATGCACAGTGAGCTGTAGGCGTCTGTGGACTGGTATGCCCGGTTGGTATTTTAAAGCGTCTGCCGGGTTAAATTGTTGGCTCATAAAATGTAATTTACCATTTATCCGTGGGATCTCCCGTCGTGCAGCCGCATCCGGTACAACGCGCACATGCAAACCCTGTGTCGGCTTGTTAATTGATTGAGCTGATATAAAAACGGTACAGTCGCGGATCGTTCTTTTGCTGCTTATGGCTAAACTTTTGCCAACTGTCAGGGTCGGATAAAGCTTCACGCTGTTGAAGCTTTAATTAAGCTGTCAAAGGCGAAACGGGATTCGCGTAATGCAAAAAGGCAACGCGTTATTTAGGACAGACCGAGAGGAGATTGTTTTGCTGCACAAGGCTACAGAGTTTGATTGTCAGCTTAAATAAAAATAAAATAAAAATGAAGCAATGTTTTGGCAGAAGGATGAATCACGGGTATGGGGAGATGTAAAATGTGAAGTACTTGAATGCTGTGGAGTGTTTAATGAAATTTAAGATTGGTGATATGATAGTTAATCTCTGCATCAGGTGTTCGATTCTCCATCTTTATAATGCTTCAAGATATACACTGCCTCCCCGCCTGATCCAAGACAGACTATGCATAACCTAATTTAAGGATGCCAAAAATGGTAGGCCAATCGCAACATTGTACTACAAAAAAATTAAATTGTTTCTTTGGATTTCTGTGTTTCTTCTGTGAAAGGTCAGTCTAGGCTCTGAATATCCCTGAGTCCCTGAGATGAATACTGATCCGCTGTCTATTCACTAACATTTGTTCTTCAATATTTCACCACGAGTCTAAAGATAACCTGTTTCCAAGATATCCTGATCAATGCATATTCTAATTATATACTCAGGAGTAACTCTTAATGTTACTTTTAAGCGAGAAACCTCTACCACACGAATACTTTCAGATTGAACAGCTAAATTCCATTGGCTAAGTTCACTCCAGAGGTAAAGTGTTATATGTTACACTTCACAGAACTGAGATAACTGTATCTTGACATTGAACGATTGGTACGATCGCTTCTGACGAGAGGTTCCAGCTTCACAAAGAAGAAAGTCACCTTTCTAAAACTCACTTCTATCAAATCGATCGTTTTTAGCTTTTATCTGGAGACCCAGCGCTATCGCTGTTGTAAAAGTTGTTCTCAAAATTCGGTGGCTTGAAAGTAAGTCAACTGACAGTTGGGAACCGTTTTGTCGTCATGTGTGTCATTACGTTCTCCAGCATTTTAGAGCCGTTGAAGAACAATTACTTTTTGTCCCGTGTCGTAAAAATTGGGTTATCTGCTATCAACTCACATTCAAATTCTTGATTAAAAAAAACCTCAATTTTTTTTGCAAAATATTTTTTCCTCTTGAGATACCGAACATTAGTTAAGTTTTACTCGGAAATAGTTTAATTATTAAATTAATTATTAATCTCTTTCGAATCTCATTCATTTGAAAGGAGTTGAGTTAATAATAGTTGCATTAACATAAATTTTATTTCCACCCTAATTGCACCACACACTAATGGCAGAAACAAGATTGACCATTTATAAACGTCTGTAAAGTGACGGGTTAATATAAAGTTTGACAGCGCATAAAACGTTATACTTCCTTGTTTTTCATAGTTTTTGTTTGTCTGTGAGTGATGAAGAAATTTAATTCAAAATCATAATTGAAATTGCTTTCGGACTGTATTTTCCCGGTTGCATTCACATCAACAGAAGCCATGACAGCGTACCACAGCCCACGCAAAGAGGCGCATAATAAAACGGTCTGAACAAGAATTTATGCATCAGATTTGTGGTGGAAGTGTGGAATTTTCATCCATTGTGTAGTTAAAAAAATAATCCATTCGCAATATGAGCATGATATGAAGTAAATATGCCAGTATCACGATATGAGTGGAATATGTTGGTGGTTATTGTTTACTAAGCTGTTTAAAACCGCAATATGTTTACCAATACGCTTCCACGACCTACCTAATTATGCGTAAATGATAGTTAATAAACAGCGTAATGCACGCTATTAATTCGTTCATAATAAATATTTATACGCCTGAACGTATGCAGTGCAGCGAGCGTTGTTTGCTGTTAGATTGTAGCTCATTAAATACGTTACCGAACATTTACACGGCGTTTTTGGCCCCATCATACAACCGGACAGATTATACTATGTTGAAAAATATGTTACACCTTCACCTTAAAGACACACAAAATGGGATGAATAATAGACAAATAAATTTCCACCCTTAAAGGCCACAAGATTGTACACGAACCAAGCGGAACCGAAAATCCCGTTTCACCATTGTCACCTTCCATTAAAATAAATGCTGCTTTACCTTAAGCCTGAGCGTACAGGAAAATATGACACACACCACACAGCATACACGTTCAAACGATCTTATCCAATCGCCCATTTATAGCTGTCACGTTGAATTCCGACGCACACGTACCTCGTACCAGATCCCGCACATCAAGCTGTCCGATCCGATCATGCAAACAGCAATTGCATTAGCTCGCCCTGTCAGCCATCGTCCGGATGGAGGAGGATCGCGGTTTCGCACTCTTCCGGGGCGCTCGACTGCGTGTTCGGTGCATTGTGGAACATTGTGGCTAAGCCGCTGGGGTCCAACGACAACGACGACGACGACGACGACTAACGTGCTGTGCGATGATTCGAGCTTAAGCATTCGCTTCACCATTCGCAGGAACTGGCACTGTTGTGTTTGCACCTCAGTTTGCATTTGCGTTTGGGGTTTTAATCTCTCTCCACCCATGAAGTGTGTGTTATTGGTGAGCGTTAGTCGGTTCCATCCACATCCACTACGATCGCGCACCTTTGACAGACGATTTATTTTCGATTTTTCGCGTCGTTCGGGCAGATTTTCCGTGGCAAGTAAGAAAATAAAAAAGCCGGGCCCTTGCAAAATCCCGTCAACTGCAGCTCGGACGCGGTCGGTTCCACCACCTTTGCACCGATAAACCACACAGCCCGACGCCAAGGGTCATAAATTATTTTTGTGTGTGTGTGGTTCACAAAAATAAATCCCAAACCGCAAACGACGTCGTCGTCGTCGTGGTGCCCTCGGGGAGGTGAGTGAAAGGAGTTCATTTTTTGCAGCTCTCTTCCTCGCTCAGCCGGCTGCTCAGCGATCGAGATCCGGGTTGGGTGGAAGACGCATTGGAGAACGCACCACACCAAGGGTGAAGGTTCTCGCGGAACATTTGTGTCCCTTTTTTTTTGGGGTGTCGCGCGCGCACTGTTTTGTTTGCTTAATTTTCTCGGCGACACTATCGCTCTTTCGCGCGACAACGGAACGGTGTGAAAATAACGTCGCGAACGCATCGTCAAAGCTGATGCGTGAGCAGGCTGCGCATGTTTGTGATTTTTCGCCCTTTTTTTGCTCTACAAATCCTCACGTTTTGTGTTTGGGGTGATTTAATCGCGTAGTCCGTACCAAGTTTTGAATTTAATCCCATCGAATCGAGACCAAAACAAACACAACTGTGAGCCCACGGATTCGGTAAAACATGTGTAATAAATTAATGTTTGTGGCTTTTTGCTTTTGTTTGTAGAGCAGTATGAAAAATGTACGATCGCGCACGATCACCATCCGGGCAGTTGTGTTTGGCTTCAGGACGTCGGGATGTCAGCGTGACAAATGTGACAGGTTCTGTGCCGGGTACACCACGCCAATGTGCGTGCTGGATTAATGATGCTGCTTATGTGGGAATACGGCAAACGATCGTACTCGCGGAACTAAAACAATAAATAAAGATCCTTTGCGAGCTGATGCCCGGTTTGCCGTGACGCATAGTTTAGTTGACTTGTTGAAAAACATCATTACTTCGAGGTTATGGCGCACGCACTCATCGCAAAAATTTAATGTCCACATGATTCGTTTTTTCCCATCCGGCAATCCGAACCTCCAGTTCTAAGATTACCACAGGTAGCACACCATTCGCCGGGCGCGTGTACCGTCACTGTCTTCGCATAGGTTTTTTGTTGTTGCGTATGGTTATGGTTATTTATTTTCCTGAAGCTAATGACGGTTCATTAGGGTGAATCGGGCGGTGCGCACACGGGTCCTGCGAGTGGCCAGCACTTTTTAACGCTCGATTTCAATCAGGCGGTAATAAAATAAAGCGCTTCATTAAGTGCGTGATCCGTTGGAGTGGCCGTGCTGGATGACGGGCGTGGTGAAGCTTCCCGAGTTCCCGAGCAGCACTACGCGACAAGGGATGGTCTCTCCTGATTTCATGGGCGGAGATGCAAATTATAGGGAGTGCGTGTTGCTGCTGATGTCTTCTCCGGATCTCTTACAACGCGGTTTCCCTCAAGGCGTGCTGCAGTTGCGCTGCACTGTTGTGCAGCAGGATATATTTTTTGCCCCTTCTGCGTATGTTGCACACCTTTCAAAAAAATGGAACATCCAACTGGTTACACCGCACATTCGGGTACGGTGGGGACATTTTGCGAAAAATTAATCAATGTGTAATATTAAAGATTATAAGGATTCATAATTCCTTTTTATTGAGCAAAGAATAAATAACTTTAAAGTAGTTTAAAAAAAAGGAATTTGATTTTATTTTTCAAAACAAGTTAATTATAAAGCAAACGATCATAACGTTATTCGAAATGGCTAGAGCTTTATTTACCAAAACACAACACTAGCACAGTACTAAAGGAGTACAAGAGGCGAATGAAGTCTCTAAGACCCAAAGCCTCTATAAATAAACGCAAAAAAAAGTAAAGGAGTACAGCATTTTACCTGACGTGGATATAATGTTATAGCATACTGTTATCTATTCTAGCGCATCTCAACGAAGTTTATGGAAGACTTAAAGTTAGTACAGAGTTTTTAAATACATAAGGCAAAATAATGAACTCTCATGGCAATGGCGGCAGATATTGCGTCAAAATATCAAACGATTTTTCGGCAAACTTCACACATGCCATTTTAATCTTATGTACCAAATTTGTACACGTTGAACTAGAGACAGCACTTGACCATGTCGTGTGTGGAATTGGTATAATTATGATGTAATATCTGCAGTCATTTCCATAAATGACAGTTGATGTGTCTTTCATTACTCTGGAAAGCGTCAAACAATGTAAGAGCTTCGATATCATGAGAATGATTCACGCCCGATCTCTCCAAATCCTGGAACGTACACCGGTGACAGTGTACGATGAGTGCACCTGGTATATGATCCTTCAAAACGGATTGACAATCAATGTGTCATAGAGAAAGTACTAGAGATCTCTTAGCATAATAAAGATTACCTGGAAGGCAGAGTATCAACTGATTTATATTTTAATTTCAATGTCTGCCACTATGGGTTTAACAATGTAGTTTCTTATTTACTAGGGAAGGGGGAACGCCATTGGAATAGGATCGAGATAAGGTAGTTAGGAGGAGTTGAACAATAGAGATCGGAAGTGGGAAACAGGGAAATTGAAGTCAAACAGATGGTGTACGCGGTTAAAAGCAGTGCCAGGGATCATTCTGACCAAAGACCGAGCGTCGAGAGGGAATAAAGTTAGGAGGTCTATCACGAAGACGACGTGAAGGAACGTATATGGGTATAGCGGAAGGAAGAGAAGGAACATCGAATTCAGAGGAAAGGATACAGGCAATGAAGTAGGACTGCGCATGCGAATGACGGGATCTGATTTCAGTCAGACCAAGCATTCGACAGCGGAGGGAATAAGAGGGCACAGGAGCAGAATATCCATGTAGAAATCTACGCACTGCGAGGCGCGTGAACCTCCTCTGTACCCTATCTATTCTCTGCATGGCGGTCACTCCAGATGGGGTCCAGACAACGCTGGCATAGTCCAAGACGAAACGAACCCAGCAGCAATACGTTCAACTGATAGCGACGACTTTGAATTACTAACAGATTTTTTTAGTACAATCAGAGACGGACCAATAGTAGTTTCTTGGGACCAGGAGCTTTTAGGAGGTCCCGTCTCGTGCTTTTAAGAGGTCTTCCTACAAGCAATCCGTGTTTAGATGGCTCATAAGGAACTTCATAAGGAGGCCTCGTATAAAGACATCATAAGCAACCTTTTAGTGTTGGCACGAAAATTTAAATAACTTACTTGACTTTTGCCTCACGCCCTGTCAGCCATTCCATTCTGTATATCCTGTTCTGCCTCCTACAAGCAAGATTCGCCACTTGATGCGATCTAGATTAGATACTTTACGTTGTAAGCAGCATATTTCGTCAGTCTTGATGTGTGAAAATCATATAGAAAAAATAAAAATACATTAGGAAAGAAAGAAAACCATCGCAAAGCGACTAGATAAATCCTGTAATTGGAAAAGGAAATGATTAGAATAATAACTTTAGTAGCGAAAGTCGACGGAGATTTGTTTTGGAAATTGGCTCCACAAACTTTTGTGATCTCTTCTAAGTGACACGAGCCTGTCGGATGCCAATGCTATTCAAGTGTCCGATTGACTAAAGAAACATCTTTGAAAGAGTCAAAGACAGAGCCGACGCTAACTGTACGAAATAGAAAATAAACAATACTATAAAACAAAATAAAATTATTAATTTTGCAAATACTTATATTTGTTCGCTGGTATGTCCCTCACCGTCCCATCGTGGGCAACGTGGGCATACCGGGGGAGGATTGCTTTGAGTGATTTTATACTCCTGCCGCGGCCATAATTTCAATGACATTGGTTTATGATGAGAATTTAATTAACTGCGATCCGCAAACCTCCGCACACCCATTTATGATCTTTTGGACAGTAAAATTTATACCGTATTGCTTTCAATTTTTTCTTGTTGTAATAAACTTACAATCGTTTCACATGCAAAACAAGTGAAACATGCATTCAGCTTCATACCGGAGGGTTTCATTAGCAATCAGCGAACGGTTGTGATAAAGTTGTTAGAGTACTGTTGCTGTATGTTGGAAAATGAGAAGAAACATCATAAGCGAATGAATGAGTGGAGTAAGCTTGTTGTTGCCGCGTAGTGTTTTGTATGGTGCAAACGTAAACGTAAACAACCGTAAACGTGAAGGCGTCTGAACAATTTCATGGGCTTTTTACCCGTCATTTCTCAAAATGCATTGCTTTCCATTTCTTTTGAACATGATCGCTTTTTGCCAAATTTATACATTTTTTTTACATTTTTATACTTCGAACAAAATAAAGGTTGTGCATTTTTAACTATTTATTGGAAACAAAAACCATTTTTGGGCTACTTATCTTTTACGTCAGGTGTGTAAAAAGATGAATGTTGTTCAAAAGAAATAGAGAAAATAACTTGTTACTTAGCAGCACGGTTCCATCACTATCTGTTTGATAGCTTACCCACTAAGTACTTTTTTTCATGGAACTTTGCGTAAATATCTGCCCCGGAGTAGCATGTTGTTTTCCTTTCCACTAATCCAATGTTGATTGTAAATAAAAATATACAATACAACTACCCAGTGGCCTAGTAACTGAGCTCCCGTTCGATAAACGTAATGGGCCTGGGGGGGGAGAAATAAGAAACCCAAGTGTCCGATAGTATGGTCGCACCGGGTATGCTGACCTCGGCCCAACGAGCAAATGCACCGATTGCGTCACACCGCACACTGCACGTGCAGTTTGAAATCAACATGCCCGCGGTTTGACCACGCTTACTGATGCCGTCCGGGACGATCGGGACACTTTCGGTACGTTGGAAAATAGACGCGATAGACTGGCACGGATGCGCCCGGCTAGGGGGTAGATCGGCGCGGCCATGGTAAGGGAGACAGCGACGCAAGCGGGGTCCCTATAAAAGCTCATCCATATTCATGTCGGTCGTATCAGTTCAGTTTAACCCGGGACCAGAAAAGCACTCACCTCACAGGACACATAGACACATGCACACACATTTACACGAGAAGAACCTGTCCACGCGCGCACACCAACTGTGCGTAATAATTGCCATACAATTATTGGTAATTTCTCATAATTTCTTGCACACCATCGCATCATGAGCCCACGAGCCGGCTGTACGGTGCTGCTGGCGGCGTTCGCCCTATCCCTGACCGGATGTGACAGTTCACTGGATGTGCCACACCTAGCGCTGACGAAAAGTTTCTCCCGAGCGCTGCAAGACTGCATGGAGTACCTGCAGGTACCGGGCTATCGGTATGCGGAATACGCCTCGAACAACTATCCGGACGATCCCGAAACGAAGTGTCTGCTCCGGTGCGTGGGTCTCAATCTGCGCTGGTGGAACGATACGAGCGGTGTGCAGACGGCCGTAATGGAACGCTTCTTCCAGCCCGATCCAGCCGACGCCGAGTTCGAAAATCGCACCGCCGAATGTTTGGAAAAGGCACTGCCGAGCGGCAGGGATTCCAACGACTGTTGCTGTTCGGCGTACGAAAGCTTCCGCTGCTATTTGCAGTACTACGGAAACTTGATACCTTGCGCACTGTTCTATCCGGAGGATGATTCTCGGCATATACGCGCTGCCCAGGATTGTATCCAGTACCTGCAGATACCGGAGAAGTTGCTAAAGAGTTACAGTACCGGTAGCTTCCCGGATGCGCCCGAAACTCGCTGTCTGCTGCGTTGTTTCTTCCTGCGCACCGGTGTGTTTCACGTTGACACTGGGTTCGATGTGGAACGGCTGTACAGCCGGGACTTTGAGACTCCGGACGAACGGTACCTGTCACCGGAAACACAAACCAAACTGCACGAACTGCGCGGCTCCGTTGGTGAACAGTGTACGGAGGTGTATGTCGCCTATCGGGATGTGCTCGGTGAACTGGGACGACCGTTCTTTGAGTACAACGTGCTGGAAAAGGCGGCCAAACGTGCTTTGGGTGTGGTATGTGAAGAGGAACCGGTAACAACGACCACAGTGTGCCCTTCAATATCCGACTTCAACTACAAGGAGTTGAACTGTCAGAACTGTGGCCGTTTACTCATATCGCCTACGGGTAGAGTAACTTGTGCGAAGTGTATGAAAAACTCTTCACCATTTGGGAAGTACTTCTTCTAGAGCGGACTGTTACCACTAGGCATATCATTTGGTTATTTATTTATTGTTGTATCGATTAATAAAAGACGTTACTCTGTTGTTGTACACATGGACTTAAAATAGCTTTCCGGACTATCCACAATCTCCTCACACTGTTTGGAAAGCAATATCGCATTGTTTTCACAACGAACTGTCCACGTAACAGCTTACTCGCGCTGTACGTTGTTTATCTCATAGTGAGAGAATGCTTTCCATAACGCAAAGCGGTATCAACGTTGCGCGTCAGGTTTATTTATACTTTGTCACCCAAACAACGTACCGAGCTTTGTTTCAACGTTTCGGCACGTAACGTCACGAAAGCGGCATATTTGATTTTTTAAGCAATACAATATTATTTACAACCGAAGCAAACTATTCTTTCGTTAATTTATTTTATATAAACAACCACATTTTATTGGCAAACGGTAACGTGAACCTAAACAATCTTAACGATACTACTTAGCTGCTGTTCCAAAATGTTCCGCCTTACAAGTGCGACACGACGGATATGGACCATGCGATCGTTCGGCGTACGATCGTGGTGAGAAGGTTGAGAACACCGGTTTACTGCCAGCGTGTGACGATGAGCACGAACATGGCTCCACTACCGGCGGTGATGCTGATGACGGTGGTGACGGCTGATAGTACATTAGCTGTGGTCTTCCCGATCCTGGATGTGCTACGTGCTTCACGTACGGTGCTGTCCTATGTCCACCACAGCTAGTCTCCACCGTGGGATATGTATTGCTCATTGAAACCATTTTCGGAACTGACCCACACGAAGAACACGGTTGTCGAGGTGCATAAACAGGTGACTTGAATGTCACCACTGGTGGAGAAACCAGTGTTAGCTTTGGAAGTACCGGAACGAACGGCACCTTTGAGCCGACGCAAGCTTTACAAGGACCTCTGACCACCGCCGGTTGATAAGAGGCGTAACTGTATCCGACCTCTTCCACCTGCTCCACTGACGCGTGTTGCGGTGTATCCTCACAGCACACACCGAGATTCGTTAGTGCAATACGGGCCGCTTCGGTAATGATACCACTCGTGTACCCATCGACACCGATCCCGGTCAAACAGTCGCGGTGTGTATTGTACACCTCCGAGCATACGTCACATCCCGACTGTCGAATACGATCCCGACAGGCTTTCGTTTCTTTGCTCAGATACCGCAGATCGTTCTTCGAATAGTCACGCACATAAAACCGCGACAAGCACAGTCCACTTTCCGGCGTGTAGAGTCCGGTCCGGTGATCGATGCAGTGGTACAGACAGCGCGTCTCCGGCACATCTGGCAAATTTCCTTTGCTGTAACACCGTAACAGGTCAACTGGAACACGCAGCATGTTTAAACAATCGAGTGCTGCCTGCGTTGCCTGCAGCTGGGTAGCCGGCACATACTGCGGACAGGTTACCAGATTGCCAAACTCTCGGAAGTAGCACTGGAACGCGTCGTACGCCTTGCAGCAGTTGTTCGGTGCGTTCTTGGCGTACACATTTCTCTCGAGACACTCATTCGTACGCTTCTCGTACTGTCTGTCACCGAGCACGGGTTGGAAAAAGTTTACGATGGCCGGAACCTGCAGTCCGCACGTGTTGTTCCACCAGCGCAGATCCGTTCCGACGCAGTAGATCAAACATTTGGTTTCATCGTCGGGCGGAAACTCGTACGCCAGATACTGCACTAGCCGATGTTTGGACACCTGCAGGTACTCGGCACAGTCGTGCACCGACTGCAAAAAACTCTTCTCGATCGTAAGACCCTTGGTGTCGTTAGCGAGGGCGTGAAAGGGCACCACAGCTAGTATGATAATGAGCAGCACCTGCTTCATGGTGGCGCTTACGTTTTCGCCTCGTACGTGAATGCACTTGTGGCGAGTGGCGCTCACTTTATGCGGTAACATGCGGCGCGATAAACGCATTTTATATGTTCACTCGCAGAAAATGGTTGTGCTTGTAGCTAGCTGCGTGGCACGTAATGTCATTACCCCGATGTACACACACTGCAGATCCCTGTTGTTGAGAAGAGCAGAAAAAAGGCCCTCAAAACCACAGTTGTAAGTGAAGATGCGGAGTACTATTTTCCCAAAACTGCACAGAAATGGCACAGACGTTCAGAGTTGCGCAGGTACGTTCAATAGTATCTTAGTGTTATCGTTTTGTTTACAATGCGATCGTAAGCGTTAGATCACGATCCTGGTGGTGTTTGTGCTACGTTTGCAGATTGCTTACTAAACAGAGAGTGACCGAGGATAGGGAGGCAGACTCACGTGAAATATGAGACACATTTCAAGGTTACTGATATGAGGATTCATTTTGGAGAAATGTGTTTTGGGGTTCACATTTATCCACGCGTTTGCTGGGGCTACTTATCGTTCTGAGAATTCAAGTAGACTCTTGTCAGCAGAAACTTTTATCGTTGAAAAATAGAGTTAGTTTACTTACGTGCATACTTATCTGGCGGTACAACAGCTTCGTGTTCTTGGTCTGCGGTAGAGTATCACCAGCTTTTCTGGTGGACACAGCAATGGCATCGCTCCATCACAACCGAGGCATGGGCTGGGTCGTCTGATACCATTCTCGTGACATGACCAGCCCACTTGAACCTGGCGAGACTTATTCGCAGTATTATACTTATATCGTTCAGCTCAAAGAGCTCGTCTTTGTGACGAATGAAAGGGCCAAAAATCCTTCTGAACATCAGAGTCCAGAGTCCATGTCTCAGGAGCATATGTTAGTACTGGAACGTCTTTCTTGACCTAACGACCTCTTAGGTCATGCCTGCCATTTTTAGCTTACCAGACTTATTGTTACCGCATAGTTAGATAGTTAGTCTTCACTATGGGAAACGGCACAGACAACACTTGAACCCCGGTCCTGCTGTGTGCATACTGTCGCTGCTGTCGCATCTACTGCCGGGCCGCCCCTGGAGTACTGGAACTGTAACTTTTGATCGTCGCGAAAATTATGTTTTATATATGATAAATATATTATATGTTTGGCACATCATGCACAGCAGGCCA
Organism: Anopheles maculatus; assembly: GCA_002091835.1. Lineage (NCBI taxonomy): Eukaryota > Metazoa > Arthropoda > Insecta > Diptera > Culicidae > Anopheles > Anopheles maculatus. The sequence continues at coordinate 37,689 of KZ062484.1, read as the reverse complement.
GGTACTAAATACCTTACAAACCGTCTGCTTATCGCAAGAGAATACCTAAGTCTTTGAAAATACGCTCGTTCTAGATTATAGATTTTAAAGAGCAAAATGTTTAAGCTAACAAACCACCTACGAATAAATTAAAAATTAAGTCCGCCGAAAAAGGCATGCCAGGGCGGTCTGGCGATATTAATCGATATCGAATCCCATCCGAAACGACACCTCGTACATAGAACTGAATATCCAGCTACGGTATATATTAAGCCACAAATGACAG